>PQWD01008430.1:0-95917 GCA_019425675.1 Leucinodes orbonalis | reverse complement strand
TGATCCATTTCTGAGTAATAATCTTCATATACTGTTAGTAATAAATTTAAAATTAATAAACGACCGACATTTCGATATCCCGTGTCACAAGACACTCATTAAGTGCAAAGTGATTAGTGTAGTTTCGAAGAAAACACGGCAATAGTTCCCGAGGGAGCGACTCCGATTTCGCCCGTTAATTAATTCCTTGTTAAGCTTTCGTCATTATAACTTCTTTGGTATAGTTTTTCGGACCCATTCTCTCTTAAGGAGATTCATTTGAACTTTATCTACGATACTAGGGTACTGCATTTTATTGCTAACGACTTAGGTAAGGTACTAGTTTAATTTAAAATCTTGACAATAATACCATAGTAATTGAACAAACTATCTTAAACAATTGAACTCAATAATATAAGTGTCAGCTTCGTTAAATGATTAGGAACTTATTTTTAAACGAGTTTGATATCAGAATCCATTTTTTCTTTACTACACGTGTCAAGGATATTTGTCTAGGTTTTCTAGTTTATTAAATATCAATAAAATTGACGGTATTTTTGCTGTCTTTTCGTCTTGAAGTATCGATGGCAAAGACAATCAAACCGTAAAAGTCCAAAATTATATGTTTTCTATTTTAAATGACTATAATAATGAACAGAGGGTATATTTTAGTCTTTCTGTGATCGTCAGGGTGAAAATCAGTAGCAATCGTTATAGGAATGTAGTTCAACAAAAACCATACCTCCCAAACGTTTAAGACTTAAAATTTAAATAGGTACTGTTTAATAGTTCCTATAATGATCGCATTCAATAGCTTGTGGTGAAGAAAGCTCTTTAGGTAGTCTGAACTTAGTTTTGTAACTTCAATGCAAATTAAAAGAGCTATTAGAACCAGGTGATTATTAAGATGTATCGGAATATTTTTGATTCCCTCATTAATGTTGGTGTTAAACCAAAGGTACTGTGAATTAACTGGTATTTTTCTTGCAAAAGCTTATAAAACGTTGTAAATAAATGTATACACTCATGATACAATTGATTCACATATTTATACTTATAACAAATTGTTCCCAAGAGTCATCCCGAACAGTCCCGCGTGATACTTTCACGACTTCCAGCCTCACGAGCAAACCGCGCTCCGTAATAGCGTTAGCTCCAAAGCCCATACATACGAGCAGTTACAAACTTATCCAATTATACCAAGGAGTGAGGCAAGAAGTGATATTCTGAAATTGCCTACAGCTGCGTTGGAAGATGTGTTCGGGAAAATGTTTCTGTTTATGTTATTTCATAGGCAAACCCGCAGTTGGTTCACGGATGGTAAAATTGTCACCAGCCATGGAGACTCAATAGTTCAAGCAGCATAAAGTGCATTGCCAACCTTGAAATTTATCGAGGAAAAGGCAAAACTTTTTTTTCATACACATAAGCACATGCGGACACACACTTCTCAGGCTACCTGAAATACAGTATATTATGGCCTAATCCCAGTGTCAGCCCACCATTATCGACACTATGTTTATCGATATTATTATGAGAAATAAATGATTATATTACAGACACAATATGTTTTCTATTTGGGACTGTACTATTGGGCCTGGTCTGGAATCCCGGCGTTCAATGGGTTAAATGTCCATTGACCAAAGGCTTCTTCTTATGATTTTTATGCACACCATTTTCTTGCAGTTGAAAATTATGTGCACCCCCGTAACCATGTAATCGCTCCGTCTGGATGGAGATCTAATAATGTCTTACTTAAAATATCTTAAAAATCACTTCAAAAAGGTTAGTTGCCAGCCCTAACACAAGCCCACGAAATTAATTATCAAGCATCACGGAGCGTAATTAACAGATTCAATCGGAATATCTATTACCTCGTTCAATTACTCTGTTAAATGTAACAATGGCGGATGGAGTGATGAATTATTTGTATTACAAATAATGTCGATCCGAACGCCTGACGCCCGCGGCTCGCTCACTGGCACGCCAGTTACACTTGTATAATCACCGCGAATAATTTATATAGGCACGAGGCAGTGTGGCACGCCAAGTTCAAGTTACTGGTAGATTTTTTTTATCCTCTATAGGCAGACATTTGACCTCCATCTACCTGATGGTATGATGATGCGGCCGAGGATGGATCATGCCTGCCTAAACAACGCATTCACTCTTGCCGTGAAGACGACCAGTTGTAATGATCGGGGACACATAAGGAGGCAAAGAGTTCCATTCCTTTGCGGTGGCATTACGAACGAGGCACATATTCACAATACTATTTCTTCACTCCTTCTTTATTTGACGATTGAAGTAAGAGACTGGATTGAAATAAAGCATTTTAAGGTTTAAGTGTAACACAAATTACGAGCAGTACTGTGAGTACTGTGTGATACGAACTATTTGGAGCTACTTTTAACTTCCTTTAACTCATAAACTATTTGACGAAATGTATCAAATGTTCAATCAACATCTAATAAATGATAGTGACTTTCAATATGCTTTCAAATTTTATTAAACATCAAACGGCTATTAAAACTAACGGCTGAACTAATTTATTCTGTAAATTGATCTTTTCATCATTGAGGGGGCTTTTTGAAAGATTACAGCTTGCACACAAACTATTAGGCATAGAACACAATAATCAGATTGGAACTAACCGAGTCAAATTTTAGACTAAATTATCCTTACTTAGGCTATAAGAAATATATATTTTATGTTGTTATAAATAAATTTAGAACTGTCATTGAACTGGCACTTGAAAATTTGGATCTTACTTCTTTGTAATTGTATTCAACAACAAAAGCCTTATATTGAATTGGCTCTTTATTTATTACATTTTTGTTTGTTGATAGGATTCGATTTACAACAATTACTTTCGTGGTCTAGTGATGTCTGAGCGTCGAGTTAAATGCTTGATTCCGGGATTGTTTGTCAATGTAATTGTTTTGACAGTCAATGCTGGTGTTATGTGTTAAGGTTAAGTTCAACTCCAAGGGGCAAGGTTTGCCCCAGGCAAAACAAACATATTGGTTTGTAAGTATTCTGATGCAGTTATTAGGCAAACAAATGCATACAATTGTTTATCTGTTGTTTTAAAATTAGGCCCTACAAGAGCGTGAAGGTCAGTATTATATAAAAAGCCGCAGAGGATCGCAAAAATTAAATTATAGAAATCAGATAATTCAACCATGTATAGGCCTTAGTCCCCGGGCCCAGTGCGGGTAACCGACTTCACGCACACGCATGAATCTAGTTCGCAGCGTGCGCAAGTTATCTCTCGATGTTTTCCTTCACCGTAAAAGCGTCGCATAAACGAAAATATGATTTCGAAAATTCGAAAAGACGGGATTTGAACCTGCCAGGTCAGAAGGATACAGTCCACACCAATGAGCCACCACCGCTCTACGTACGTATAACTTCGAAAATACATTGGTACGAGGCGAGATTTGAACCTACACCCTCCAGATCAGAAGGCAACGGTCCACACCAATGAATCACCAACGTATCATAACACAGTGTCGTGCACTCCATAAATAGAAATACACAACCCTCTGCGTCCAGACAACCCGGAAAATCGACAACATATTAAATGATTCCCACTTATTCGACCAAAATCCTCTACAGATTTAAAACCATAGGCGATCTGCTTTCATCAACAGCACTCAATTTGACAAAAATGTAAATTATTTATTGTTTTTATGATTAGCGTCATTCGCTTTGCATACCTTACTCATAATTTCTATGCACGCCACAGCACATAAATATCTATGAATTAGCAATAACGTGTCTGAATAATATTTCAGTTGCCATATGAAGGCTGCTCCGATGTTTATGATTATTCAAGCCTACTATTGCGTGAAAGAAACTTGGGCAATATCATGTTTCACAACGAACGCGTACAGTGCGCGCCATCAAACCAAATGAGCGGAACAATGTTTGCATAAAACAAGGTAATGCGTAACTTGGCGTAGTGAGCTACGCAGGTGGCTGGGCCTTGTATTGAGAACCCTTGTTATCATTTTAATAAATTAATATAAATGGGAGAATATTTTATACCGCAGGGAACAGCTAGTAGGTTATAAACCTGCTTATCTACTATGTGTTTTGTTGTTTCATACTTTGCTATTTTTGTAATTTCATCTTCATCCTTCACCTATGAGGTTTCAATACAGAGATAGGCCTTCCCTTACAGCATGGCTATGGGGAGTTTTGGCCATAACCAAGTTGGACTAAGTTTATCAGTTGTGTAGTACCCTAACTACAAGCACCTCGCTTAATATTGGGCTAGATGACGCTGTGTGAATGTCAGTGGATATTTATTTATTTAATTACTTTTTATGACCAACGAAAAATACCTGGCTTTTTTAATATTCTCACAGCCCCTAAACTAAGGGAATGGACATTGCTTTAAATCTTTCTGCAAAATTAGTACAGGTTCCGACAACTCGTGTTCTAAATTAAGAAAGGGGAATTTTACTCCGAATTGAACTCGAGAGAAGCCGCAGGCAAAAGTTTATCATCGTCAGCTCACTAAACGTCAGAAGGGGCACGAGCAGGCAAAAGTTAGTTTCTAAAATTCAGGTGAAGTGGAGTTTGCCTACTTGCCGATACCTGGTAACGAAGGTTTCATAGAAAGTTTGTTAGGAGGCATAACAGTCGTAGTGCCCGAGGCTAAACGGGGCAGAACTTTATCAAGTACACACATACAGTATCAGGGCTAGGTAAGAGGTGGGTAAATGAAAATTGTATGTTTCTGGTAAAGGAGATTTTTCAAATAAATCTCAGGCCCACGGGTAGTATTTTTGGACCTATTTTAATACAACGCCTCTATTGAATAGGTACTGACTACTTTGTATTTTCAAATAAAAATAAATATCTAGTAACATACACACAGCACTTATGTACTAACATATATAAGCATTTAGCCCGTTATATGGGTACTAAACAACGGATAAACATACTTATAAATTTTGTATTATTATATATAGAAAACACCTAGACCAATACAAACACACATGTTCATGCAAAAAAATGTTTGTACTGTCCGGGGATCGAACCTGGGACCCTTAGTGTAAAAGTTGACGTCTCAACCATTATACCAAATAGGTCGTCGTTTTTTCAAAAACATTCCTATTTAGTAAGCGAACCTACCAAAAAAAAAGCCGCCGGAATCAGCAAGTTGAAGTGGCAGTGGGCTGGTCATGTATGTCGCAAAACCGATAGCCGTTGGAGCAGACGAGTTCTGGAGTGGAGACCGCGTCTTGGCAAGCGTAGCGTAGGACGCCCTCCGGCCCGATGGACCGACGACTTGCGAAAGATCGCTGGTGGAAGCTGAATGAGAAAGGCGGAGGACCGGGATGTCTGGCGCAAAATGGGGGAGACCTATGTCCAGCAGTGGACTGTAATAGGTTGAAGAGAGAGAGAGAGAAGCGAACCTAAATTTTATTTAAAATACTGCTTACATCTTTTACAGTGTAGAAAAAAATAATCAAGTTACTCTATACCTAAACCTCTATACATAATGTGCTTGACATTATTTGCCAGTGTGAGGTCTGCCGGAATCGGTACAGCTTCTCCAGAAAATAAACAGCACAGACATACAAATTTAAAGAAATAATTATACTTTTATATTACATTCTGGGTAGAGCGTCGGTGGCTCAATAGTATGGACTGTCGCCCTCCTACCGGGAGGGCTGAGGTTCAAATCCGACACGTACCAATGTGTATTCGAATTTTCGAAAAATATATGTACGTTATCCGACGCTCTTACGTTGAAGGAAAACATCGTGGGGAAACCTGCGCACGCCTGCGAAGAGATTCAAAGGTTGTGCGCGAAGTCGTCCAATCCGCATTGGGCCCGCGTGGACGACTAAGGCCTTATCACCCTATAGGGTTAGGCTCGTGCCCCCTCAGTGGGGACGTTTAATGAGCTGATGATGATGATGACATTCTGGGTTACAAAAACATATTCCAGTTGTAATTATTTATTTGTGTTGTCGTCCGTTAATTAAACATAAAAGATTTTTTTGATATCATTTACGCTAAAAAACTGTATACCATACATGAATATTCATACCGAAACCTCTAAAATGTTGATTTTCACAAGAAACATTCTGCCTAAATAGGATAGGAAAACTTTTATTCTGTCGCGGTGACAGGCTTTTGTCGCAGAGCGGCTGGCTCTTGCGATAAATTGGGCCCTTTGTTTCTAATTTACTTGAATTCGAAACTTGTTCACGATCAAGAGTTGGGAACTTCCTCATAATGTTTATCTTCAACGTCGCAGACAACTTTTACCTTTTGATCGCTAATTTCGAAACTTTTATTTATTATCTTAAGGATAAGTGGGTTGGTACTAAAGTTACTAATTAACACTTCGTTAAAATTTCATCAATATATTCATCATTTAATGAGTTGAAGTTGCAGTGACCAGGACAAGTTAGTGTATATAACCGATGGCCGATGGGCGGATCGTTTCTCGAGACGGAAAAAAGCGTAGACTGACCTCTAACGATGGATGCCGACTGCTAGGGATAGTGGGAACCTTAGTAGCGCGAAATTTTCTTATTATACTGAAATCACACAAAGTGAAATTTCGTTTTGAACGTTCCCCGATCAAGCAGTGAGCTAAAAGCTCAAAACCGTAGGACCCAAAAAATACAAACATATCACGAGTAATATACTTGATCACGCAAATAATTTACTATTTAGGTGACTTTCATAAATTTTTATAAAGATTGTAACTGATGCCTCTCATACGAATGTTTTAGAACCGAAGGTCTTTGGAGCAAAGGACTTCTAGAGTGGAGACCGCGTCTTGGCAAGCGTGGGCCGCCCGGACCAAGGGATTACCTAAGACTTTATTTAAGACGAGCTAAGTGAAGCGCAAGGACACTTCCAACTTTTTCTCGAAGTGTTTATGTTTACTAATAAAGAATTTAGGAACGGTAAATTAGGTCGTGTAGATTCAGGAGCTTGGCTGTACATGAGATCTGATATCGTTTTCACAGGGCAAGCCCTATGTGGTCGTCTTGGCAACATTTTACACAAAGTCTTTTTGGTGGTATTATAGTAACCTCTCAGAAAATAAGACTTATAAAACTGTATATTAAAACGTCTTCCAATAGCGATAAGGAATTAATTCCTGCACAGAAAATGCAACCGCGCTTTTCAAACACCATTTCGCTAAGCATTCATGCCACCACACTTCCCGCGTCGGGATCCGCTCTAAGCATCACATTTACAAATTGATTTTTCTCAATTTCCTTGTCAACGTGCAGCCATTATCGTGAACGCGATGCTACGCATTCATGTGCCTGTTAAATTTCAATTTTGTGTCAGGTTTCTACCCAGGAGAGATACGTTGATAATGGTCTGTGAATGCTTTGTGTCATAGTCTCAATTCTACTAAATTCCATGACATTACGACACTTTGAAATCCAACTTTTAATTAAGTATTCCAATACAACTTTAATGTTTATCATCGTGAACTCATTAAACGTCCCCACCAAGGGGCACCAGCCTGGCCGAGACACCCTGTCTCGGCCTTAGTCGTCCACGTGGGCCCAGTGAGGATTGGCCGACTTCACGCACAACCTTTGAATCTCTTCTTAGGCATGCTTAGGTTTCCTCACGATGTTTTCCTTTACCGTACATAGAATTTTAAAAAATCGACAAGAGATTGTTGTGTGGTGGGATTTAAACCTCCACCCTTCTGATCGAAAGGCAACAGTTCCTCACTGTAGTTTATGTAGACAGCCTCCCCCACACATTTGCATTAAGTTAATATTTAAGTAGCTTTAAGTTATTTAAAATGACATTAAGACCCTCTTACTTTAATGTGAAGGGTTTAAAATGGTAGTGAGGTATGTACCAGTAGAAGGAATTGTGTAATGGTGTCTCTAACCTCTTAAAATGTTAGCATAAAACAGAACGATTGAATGCAAATTGTATTCCTGAGAGATGAAACGATAGAGCATTTTAAAATTATCGGAATCGGGGTCCTGGTATTATTTTGTCCCCCATTATTTTTATTTTCTTGTCGAATCCAGTTTGATCCGGATATTGTGAGGGATCTCAAAGGAATGTACATGGAACTCTGAGTTTTTCTAGTTTTGAAGGCATTTAAAGTCGTCTGCATTGCTCGTCAGTCTGCAATCTAAACTATTTATTTCGCTTTGTAAAGTTGTATCGAGCTGGATGTATCAGCCTGTAGCTCAAATTCAAATGGAAAATTGCATAATTATTGGCTTATAAATTAAAAGACATCTTGAAAGAATCTTTTCTATACTCAAACCATATATAGCTACCTCCGTGTGCGTTCAGCATCGGTTTACCCCGCTGCGTCCGGAGGTCATAGTGTCGAATCCCGCGGGGAGACCACATAGTGCAAATCACTGTTTTCAAAATACATTCATGATATACAGAACGACCCTGACCAATAAACAGACATAAATGTTTGTACTATCCATGGATCAAACCTGGAACCCTTGGTGTAATAGCCAATTACGCAAAAAAAAAGAAATTTTTATATATATTCTAAAATTACACTTTTACAAAATTACTTATAAAAAGCTGGTATATAAAATTTGGTTTTGTTGATTTTAGTAAAAGAGATGTAATTCATTCACAAAATTTACGATATCAAACTTGTAAACATCTCATCAAACATTGATTAGAAGATTTAGTCTTAGATTTTTACAAAATACTTCGTAACTTACCCGAATATCGCTGAGGGGGTTTATTTTCATATCTTCACCCAATTTTACCCTGTTTTGGGATTTATGAGGAGCCCTAAGCCCAACGAATGTTAGGTAGCGGCAATGAACTGTTAATACGGTTCCCCTTTTATAATAATAATATATCATGTAGCTTAAACGGAGTGTAAAGGTCTTTTGCCGTGATATTTTAGCACCTCAACCAACTGTAACTTTTCGTAGTTGTTTCACTCAACTGTAAAGTTTACTTTTTTGTGGCAAAACTCAAGATATTATTAAGTTTTCAAAATGGGCAGAGCAAAATAAATCTCTTAAAAAACTTTTTTATGTAACAAAGTGTACGGTTAGGATGCTCACCTAGTGATAAGTGATACTCCTGACCATGACAGATCGGCATTTAAGGAAACCAACAACTGATAGACCGTTATAATTCTTCATCAACGCTGCACTTCCACCCGTCACCAGAGACAACAGATGTTAGGTCTCTTATACCTGGTAGTTTCAATAGTACCAGTGCCCTCATTCCAAAACACAGAAGTGCAAAACACTCGTATTTCTTTGGACGATTTATGAATCTCCGGTACCTACCTAGACGAATTAGTACCGAGTCTACAAACAATTCTTAAATTTTATTATTACATAACATACTCGAAAATATTATAAAACATCGTGTCATTACTGATAAATATAAAGATCCAATCCCACCTAAATACTAAATTGTTAAGTGTTTACCCGTACCTATAACAAAGGTAGTGTTGGCCAAATAAAGCAGACTTGGCGAGATCGATTCAAAACCATTGTACAAAGCTACACAAACAAACAGCATTGTAAACTTCAAAACGCTCGATCTATCAATCCCGGAACATAAAAGAGGCGTTCCTTCAATGGAGTCTGTAATTATTTCCCTTCGAGCGAAGACGTCAGCGGCAAGACACAATGATGTTCGCGATACACTACTCACAGGTACAGCGATACGGGATTAGTGTGTCGAACATGACCGGCAATGGACGCGGTGCGATGATTGATAGACGTGGTAAGCGTGTCGCGCTATGGTGTTACTGATTATATTAAATCATAGGACAGATCTAAAAGTTTTTCTTTGAAATAACTTAGCAGTTACTAAATAAATAAATCATTGATATCAAAACTGAATCCAAAAGGTTTTTCTCTTCGACCTATTGCAGTTCACCGCTGGTTATAGGTCTCTCCAGTTAGGAAAGGACATAGCAGGCTGCGTTATAGACTTTTAGCGTCGATGGTGCACTGGTGTGGACTGTTGCCTTCCAATCTGGAGGGCGTAGGTCCAAACCCTGCCACACGAACCAATGTGTTGCCGAATTTATATGTTCGTTTATTCGACGCTCTTGCGGTGAAGGAAAACATCGTGACGAAACTTGCGCACGCCTACGAAGAAATTTAAAGGATATGAAGTTGACCAATTCACAGACCTAGCACTGGGCCTGCGTGGACGAATAAGGCCTATACACTCTTTACGGGTAGGCTTGGGCCCCTCGGTGGGGACGTATAACGAGCTGAGGTGATGGTAACAGGCTGAATCACCTGATTATCGAAAAAATACAGTCCAATATCCTCATAGCCATGCTGTACGTGAAGACATGTCCCAGCAGTGGGACGTTGATTATAAGCTGTTGATGATGAGTGTAAAGATGACATTAAATACGGTATTTGATATTTTAAGTGATAATATTAACTATAAAGATTTCAGTTTAATATGAGCTTGTTGAAATATCATCATTAAAACAAAATTAATTTTGTTAGTTGGTTTTTTAAAGTCAACAATCGCAATATTTCAAATAGCAAAGTAAGCGTCCGTATCTTTCTCCAACTTATAACAACCAAGTTCACAAAGTAAATAAGCAAGTTGAAAAATAATTTAAAAGCGATCTCACGGGCGGCGCGGGGCGTCATAGGGTCGGGCATTCATATATTAGTTTTGTTTTCAAAATAAACTTTACAAGCGAATTATGCCATGCGACCAAGATACATCATCATCATCAGCCTATAAAGTCCCAATACAGGGACAGGCCTTCCCACACAGAATGGCCATGGGAAGTTTGGGCTGTAACCCACCACTAAGAGGTTTTTTAAAATATCTACTGACGTACACACAGCGCCATCTAGTCCCAAACAAAGCATAACTAACATTTAGCCTGTAATATGGGTACTAAACAACGGATAAACATACTTTTTTTTGTAATTACAGACATATTATAAAAAGAAAACAACCAGACCATTACAAACAGGTATGTTTATGCACACACATGTTTGTACTGCCCGGGGATAGAACCACGGTTGAGACGTCGGCTATCACACCAAGGGTGTCGGGTTCGATCCCCGGGCTGTTCAAACATTAGTGTGCATGAACATGTCTCTTTGTGGTGGTCTGGGTGTTTAATATGTATGTCTTTACAAAAAAATATATTAGATATAGTATGGTTATCCGTTGTTTAGTACCCATACTACAGGCTTGCCCTGAGTTGCTAATCTAAAATTAATCTGAATACTAACCTCTTAAAATTTCGATCACGTTCAGTATCAAATGTAGCACACACAAATACTAACTACTAGCAAAATACATTTCTTGTTCGTAGTAGTCGTAGTTTTTCCGTTTTGCCTATACATATTGACCTGTTTTTCACTAGCATTCCCTCGATAAAAAGACAAATGACAAAATCTTACTTTGAGGCCCTTGAACCTTGATGATATTAGATAAAATATGTTAGTACAATACATATTTAATGTAAAGTTGTGGTTAACTCAATATGACGTTTGTTTGTTTGATTACTCATATGTGGAGATTTCTAATTAGTATTGTACTCTTATCATATCGATATACTTTAAATATAGTGTCTTTTGAAACTGTAAAACTTCCAAAAATAAATAAATAAATATCATGGCTAAACACTGAGTCAAAATCATGGTCACCCGAATGATGATGCGTGCTACAAAACCAAACGGCGTGACTGGATCCCCGGAGCGACATGACATGACGACGAAGACGCCATTAATTAACCCACATACTACGGTTTGCCATAAACTACAACTTAATTGATATTTGATAATGCCAGGGAAGTTTAAAGCTCGCTAAGCACGTGTAAAATTTAATTAATTTTCGAATTGTACGTAAGTACGATTAAGTTACAACGTAAAATTTAGAAAGTAATTAGTTACGAATTACACAACGAACTTTTTAAACTGATATGATCCGATATGAACAACCAAACCCATACAACATACCATTATAACCAGACATGTTCGTGCACACAAATGCTTGTACTGCCAAGGATCAAAACCCGGAACCCTTGGTGTACTAGCCGACATCTCAACCAATTACATCACATCGTCGTCCACTAAGTCAATATTGCAAAATACGTAATCGTCAACCAAAGGTTTTTGGGATGCCACAGACAGGTTCTACAGTCCTTCCGGTGGCGTTGGCCCAGCCTTTGCGAGTTCACCAGCATTATCAGCAATGACCAGATTAACCTGGTACCAGTGCCGCGAAACACGGAATCATCTTTCCTTTCGGACAATCAGGCGATTCAGCCTGCAATGCTCTAATCAAATCGCAAAAAATGATTTTGAAAGATCCCTAAGTGAAAACCCACTAGATCACGTAGCAGTTTTACAGTTATTCTAGTAGTAAGCCATTATACCTTCAAACAGTAAAACTAAAATAATAATTTGCCATTTCTTCACCATAAAAGGCTCATAATATTATAGTTATACTGTTTAAAACTTGTATATGGTGGAGGCTGGATATGCAAAGCGGAGGACCGCGATATATGGCGCAAAATGGGTGAGACCTATGTCCTATGTGAACTATGATAGGTTGAAGAGAGAGAGAAACTGTTTTAGGAGATGGAGGTAAGCCCCCAGATGTAACAAAACATAATATTCATAATGCTTGTTCTTGTTTATTTTTTAAGTGTACAAGACGATACAGACGCACACCTGATGCTAAGTGATACGCCTGACCAGGACAGAGAGGCATTGAAGGAGACCAACAAATGATAGTTATCATCGCCGTCAATGCCGCACTACGCCCGATACTAGAGACAACAGATGTTAGTCTCTTATACCCGGTTATTTCACTAGCTACAGTGCCCTCATACCGAAACACAAAAGAACATAACACTCGTGTTTCACGGGACAATACCTGGAAAACGAATGCTATGATTGTTCAAAAAATCTGGAAACAGAACACGCAGGCACGTGCCACATCACCGAGCACATAAATATTGCAATCCTTCGTCTATTTTCGCCATGAAAAAGTTATTTGAAAGTATAAATCAAATGGAAACAAAGAGGAAGTTTTTGCGGGCTCGAGAGGCATCGATCAGCTGCCGGCGGCATGCAAATAAGGGCAGGGTTCGACCTATGGGCACACAAAGGCTCCTTACAAAAGTGAGTAACTTACAAAATGAAATAAAAAATAAACAAGTTTTTTAGATTTTTATAATTCAAAGGCTAAAATCATTTATTCAATTTAGGCCTATGCATGACACTTACGAACGTCCAATAATGCTACCACCGGTTCGGAACACACATTGAATTTGCCTCCACCACCTTTATAACCTTGAACTGAGAACAATCTTGCTTCGAAAAATGTAACAACGAATAATTCGTTCGTTTGTGTAATTATTGCATAACAACGTAAGTTCACCTTTACGAATCCCTTAACAACGAATGCACGCTGCCACGAATTATTTGAATAACGGAACCTCTAAAGCAAAATATTTGAAAACGCATGCCGTACGATAATATGCATTTCCATATTATCGTCGAAGTCACACCACCTCATGTAACAAAACCTCTAACTCTCATGAAGGACACTATTTATATGCAAGACCATTTAAAAACGATAACAATAAGCCATCACGATAATTCATTACTTAAATCAAATTTAATAAAATAATCAATTAATTCAAATTATGATGATGATGAATACATAATATATACAATTAAATTAAATTAGGAAACACACAACAACAAAAAAAACAATATATCCTTATATAGTGTCCTTTTTCAAAATATTTTAACATACAGAATAAGTTATTATAAGTTAGGTGCGTTACAGAGGCCGGCGGACCTTCCTTCGTGGCCCCGCCGCCAATAATACACTACATTATTCAGCAGTTATTGAATTGTTAATGCACTGTTCTTCAAGTAGTACGGTGATAAATACGTTGATTGTGTCAGATCGTATTGAGGATGATATTTGTGATGATCTATGGATGGTGACTTGGTGATGGTGAATTTACTGGACTGTCACCGCTTTAACTATGTTTTATAATTATAATATAATAGGATCTTTAACACAGGTAATATTAAATTATCTGTGACTCAGGGCAAACCCTAAGTGGTCGTCTTGGCAACATTTTACATGAAATAATTTTGGTGAGATTTCAGTTCTTCTTGTAAGTTGCTAAGCAGTCTTTTAGTGTATTTTTTTTTCTGAAGATCTTATAAGAAGACTATTAAGTTGCTGTCTACAGTCCTGTGTAAACTGTGTAAACAACATGAAACCTGTGTAAACAACATGAAACCTACCAACCATCATCAACATATCTAAAATGAAACCAGCTAACTTTATATCACCCTTTCTTTTGTCATATAATTATCTCTCTCTTTCTCTCTCTAACCTATATATAGGACGCTGGTGGCGAATGAGTCCTGCAGTGGCTGGTCATAGTCTCTACCAGCGACTTTTCGCCGGAGGGCGTCCTATACTACACTTGCCAAGAAGCGGTCTCCAATCCATAACTCGTCTGCTCCAACGGCCATCGGTTCTGCGACATACGTGACCAGCCCACTGCCACTTCTTGACTGACTGATCTGTGACTTTGAACTTATGAACCAATCCCGCAGTCAGTGTCCATGTCTCAACTGCGTATGTTAGCACACATGTTAGTCATATTATATTTTCAGCAACTGGATTTACAAAGTAATTCTTTCTCGGATATATACTTACTAAAATTGGCTATTAACTTTATTAAAACCATTTCAACTTCAGTATTTTTTGCTGTTCGTTCAGTGGTGATTTCGAAAGCTTTATTGTGAAAAACCTTCAAATAATCCAAGGTTTTATTGTTGAGCCCACCAGGTATTAGAATCAAAAGATTTCCAAGGAAAACATCCAAACAGTTCAACTTTTAATTTGAATCGTTTGAAGAGTTTATTGTTCGCTATGACAAAGGGAAACCTTATTAAAATCTTTAACAAGTTTATTCCACAAATGTTCAAAGCCTGATATTTATTGTTCTATATGAACAATAAATAAATAAAAGAAGCCTCATAAAAGTCGAAATACTTACAGTTATAAGGCTCAAAACATAAATACCCAGGGATGTAAGTTGAGAAAGCACTTAGTTTTTGCGATGTCACTTGGTCATAGTACTTATACTACGTACACTACCGGATAGGAAACGTAACTGGCGATCGCCAACAAACCTTTTTTAGGACTTACTGATTTAAACTTGTAAATAAAAAAAAAAAAAATATAAGATTAGGAAAATGAAAATAAACCATATATAACGTACATAGTATATCACCATGAAAACTATTAACGAAATTTGGCTGGAATGACATCTATGCTTTGTTTTTATATACGTCATAAACCGTAGACCATTATTTTGTCAAAATAAATCTGTAGTAAGCAGCTAATTAAATGATAATTATTTTATATTATGTACGTTATTTGGAAGTAGCTACGAATGCATTGGCGACCTTTGAAACGGATCATCAGCATCATCAGCTCATTAAACGTCCCCACCAAGGGGCAAGAGCCTACCCATAAAGGGTGTATAGGCCTTAGTCGTCCACGCGGGCCCAGTGCGGATTGGCCAACTTCACGCACAACCTTTGAATCTCTTCGCAGGCGTGCGCAGGTTTCCTCACGATATTTTCCTTCACCGTAAAAGCGTTGTATAAACATATAATTTCGAAAATTCGAAATCACATTGATACGTGGCGCGATTTGAACCTGCTCCCTCCCGGTAGGAAGGCAACAGTCCACACCATTGAGCCACCGACGCTCACGGATGTGGAAAAAAAATATGAAAAAGGGATTTTCGTACGTTTCTCAAGACGAAGGTCAATGACCAGTGTGTGTTGCCAGTTATGCTTATGACATACAGAATCGAGACGTGGTTATATTACGTGTTTTCCTGCGAGAGAAGATTCGAAACAAGGAGATCCGTAAGAGAACTAGGGTGACCGACATTGTTTACAGGATTTATTTAGCAAGTTAAAGTGGCAGTGGGCACGGCTGATAGTGCGTAGAACCAAAGGTCGATGGGACGGAAAAGTTCTCGAGTGGCGTCCGCGTAACGTGAAACCAACCAGATGGACGGATGACGTGGTTAAGGTGGCGGGTAGCAGATGGATGTCAACTGCAAGGGATCGGCCCGCGTGGAAATCATTAGGGGAGGCCTTCGTTCAGCAGTGGACATTTTAACCTGTAACGATGATGATAGTTTACCACACGGTTACGTAAAGTTGGATAGAAAAATAAAAGATGACATGCCTCCTTAAAAATTATAAATTGTATTTTTAAGATTTTATCGTTTTGTTGTGTCATTTTAATTTTAATTTATTGAATGTTTTAATTTGTGTAATGATTTTTGATATTAAAGAATGGGAATTTTAATTAATAGAATGTTTTAATTTATTTGTATTTTCAATTTATCAATTTTATATAAGTTTAAATATGGGTCATGTGGCCTGAAAATAAACATTTTTTATTTTTTTATTTTAATTAGACACTCGTCAAGTTAAAATTCAGTCGTCAAATAGTTTGTCAAACATCAGAGGCCGAAGAAACTGGAACTTTCCAATGTTTTACAACTCCCCATCAGCCCAACTTCGACCGCAACAAGTTAATTACTTGAAAGACTCGAGAAAGGTGTGGCCTCAGCTTCCCTTTAACCCCGCGACGCTTCTTATCGTTCGACACTTTTAATTACGCTGCACGATCTGGAGTGCTCCCAAATTGTGTGGACGTAAGGGCGATTTTTAATTTAAGTTGAGAAAGTTTGAGAGGGGCGTAAGATGGTATAACTAATGTATAATGGTTCTTTCTATGGTAAGAAATCGATAATCACCATCATCAGCAGTGGCGTGCACTCTTTAATGCAAATAAGCGATTGTCTCGGGTGACGGGCGCGGTGCGGCATTCATGGAGAACAGTAACTGTTTATAAGTTGTTGGTCTCCTTCAATGCGCTCTGTCATGGTCAGTCGTATCACTTACCATCAGGTGAGCGTACTGACCGTCCTGTTCACTTTATAACATAAAAAAATAAACAGTGCATACCCTGTGCGTGCAGATAATCCGAAAAGTCGCCAACATAATGATCCCCACTTTTTCATCTATTTTCCTCTACAGATTTGAACCTATAGACAATCTATGCTGTTATTGACACAGCACTTAATTAAAAAAAATGTAAATTGTTGATTGTTATTGTAAAAAGTGTCACTCACTTTGCATACTCTTTTCGAAATCTCTGTGCACGCCACTTACCAGGTAATATCAGAGTGGCAGCATTGATTAGATACTGCGACATATTATACTGGGCGGGGACCTTATTTGTATGCATCTCATGTTTAAGTTTTAACTTTAAGTTATTCTAAGATGTTGAAATGATACAAAGTGAATAAGTATGAAATGATAAAAATTGGCCAAGCGCGAGTCGGACTCGCCCGTGGAGGGTTCCGCAGCAGCAAGTAACATAATATAAAGTAATTTTTATTTACTTAGGCACCTACTACAGCTTTAATATGAAAAATAGTGGTTCACCGTTTATGACGTATAAAAACAACTACACACCAGAAATCGTTCAAACTAAATTTCGTTGTTAGATTTTATAGTAATGTACATCATATATATTTTTTGATTTTATCAACTCCATAGTTTAGAAATTAGAGCCCCTCAATTTTTTGAACTTTGGAATTGTCTCTCGCGCAAACTATTCAATTTATAAAAAAATGATATTAAAAACCTCTTTATCATTTTTTAAGCTCTACACATTGATACCCCACACGGGGGGGTAAGATAAAAAAAAATTTGACTTTCAGTTCAATGTATGGGAAACCCCAAAATAGATTTTTTTTTCAAGTTTCTTGTCAAAACCTAATAGCGGTTCACAGAATACATATACTTACAAAGTTTGAACAGTGTAGTGTTTACAGTTTCAGAGAAAAAAGGGTTTGACATACGGACGGATAAACAGACCTAACGAATCTATAAGGGTTCCATTTTTTGCCATTTGGCTACGGAACCCTAAAAATGTGAAAAAGTATGTTTATCCGTTGTTTAGTACCTATATTACAGGCTAAAGGCTAAGTTTGGGACTAGGTGACGCTGTGTGAATGTTAGTAGATTTATTCAATTTTTAGTTATTTTAACAGATGGTTAGAAAATCAGTATACAGAGTAAGATATCTCACTCACTTCCATTGTAAAACACCACAAACATGGCGTTCAAATTCACATCAAATTCGGTTGTCCGCACCTGTGACGTCACACCATCGCTCAAACCCTTTTAATAAATGTCGGCTTTAATTAATGAATCAATCTTTTATTGTTCACAAATTACATTGGCATTATTTGCCGGGTAGGCGAAAGGGGTTGGAGGGGGGCTCGTCAATCACCCGGAGGCCCCTTCCCCCCCAGATTATCCTGTGTAACACACGGAGAAAACTAATCCCTTTGACAGCTAGATAGGCCTTTCGGGTTAAGGTATGTTACCAATAGAATTAATCCAGGGATTTATAAAATGTTTGGTCAAGTTGAATGTTTGTATCATTGTAATTAGTTACCGTGGTCTTTTTTATGTATAAAGGACGGTCAGGACGCTCACTTGATGGTAAGTGATACCCCCGACCATGACAGAGCGGCATTGATTTAAGACCAACACTGATAGTTATTGTTATCTATCAATGCCGTGCGTGAAGTAGGCTAATCCGCACTGGGCCTGCATGGATGACTAAAGCCTATACCTTTTACGGGTGGGATCGTACCCCTCGGTGGAGATGTATATTATTATGAGCTGATGATGAAGAATTAAAGGTTAAATATACTCGCAGCTTACCCGATATCTGATGCAGGAAGAGTTGCTGAAGGCACTCATTAATACTTGTTACTCCGCCAAAATTGATTTATTTTTATGTGCTATCCAATTTAGAACTGTGGTTTAAATCCGGAATCCATTGAACAATGATTAGAAAGATCAAACACAAAATTAAGCATGGAATCCAGCACCTCATGGGCTTAAATAAATTCTGAGTTAAAGTATAGTATATATTAAATTATCTGTAGTTAAAGAGAGATGCAACAATATGATACTGTTAAATTTTGTATTTTAGTAAATAAATAATAAATAAATATTCACTGACATTCACACAGCGCCATCTAGTCCCAAGTTAAGCGTGAAGCCTGTATTATAGGTGCTAAACAACGGATAAATATACTTAAATACTTTTTTTTTGTAAATACATGCATATTATACATAGAAAACACCCAGACCATTACAAACAGACATGTTCATGCACACAAATGTTTGTACTGCCCGGGGATCGAACCCGGAACCCTCGGTGTTGCAGTCGACGTCTCAACGGCAACACAAAATGGGTCGTCAAGTAATGTTTCAATTTTTATGCCATTCATAGCCAAAGCTGAAGAGTTTGCTAGTTTGTTTGCATGCGTTACTCTCAGGAGATACTGGTCCGATTAACCGAGAAAGACTATAAGCTATAATATCATCCCCCTTAATACAATAGGAGCGGAGCAGCAAGGAGGAATGCTTCAAAAAAAGTAATGTATAAGATTACTATTGTTATCCTTTAAGAAATCAAAAAAATCCGCGCCAATATGTGTTTATTTTTAAGGCTAGCTTACTGTAATCTTTTTTTTTACCAATTAAATTTATTCTTAAATATGCATTATTTTGCATTTTCATGATCATGAAAATAATCCTTATCCAAATAAAAACGTTATTTGTCACAAGTATTTAATGTTGAATAAAATTTCCGTTCAAACCTTCATGCACGCCTGCGAAGAGATTCGAAGGTAATCGAGGTCTCGGTAATTTCGAAGGTTGTGTGTGAAGTCGTCCAATCCGCACTGGGCCCGCGTGGACGACTAAGGCCTAATCACCCTATACGGGTAGGCTCGTGCCCCTCGGTGGGGACGTTTAATGAGCTGATGATGATGAATATTTCCGTTTACATATTTATATTTAAATGAATATCTTAGCAGATATCGCAGTTTGAATTCACTTATTATCCCGTTACTTCAGTTAGCGTTAGCCCAAGGTAACTATTCCACGCGTACAAAGTCGCTCTCAAAGCTAGATTATAAAAAAATACATATTTTCTTGTAGTATTTAGTGCGTGTAGACTTTTGGTTATCTTCCCAAGGCTACTCCAGTACCGTAGCCTGTCTGCATGTGTAGGTCGCGCCTCCAAACTGGGTCATCGATTGTGGCCGGTGCGTCCGCCGCGCCCCCTGCCTTTGCTCCCGGATTCATTCCACATTTCCCTATGAGCGAGTGTACTTCACAATGTTTAATCTACGGATTGATGAGAAAAATAACTAATTATAAACATAATATATTTCCTATATCATACTAGTTATCTTTTTATAGACTAAACGTTTCGCGACTTCTATCATTATGCGTACTGCCAAATAAATGGAATCTGCTTAAGTCTGTGTTTCCGGACTTATATAAACCTGTGGCATTAAAAAACGAGTAACAGGTTTATATGAACAGGATATTAGGCCGTGGTAGCTTCCATAGATATGTACCGTCCAGATCGGAAAGCACACAGTCACACCAATAAGCCACCGACTCTATTCGCTCAATTGGTACAAAAATAATATTTTAAACTCTAAAAATCATGTCAAACACTTCGGAATTGATCACATTTCACAACGTGGATCATCATAATAAATAAATACATCAGAATTCTTATCGCGCGTGTAATGAAAATCTCAATATAGACGTAATTGGATCCTTGTATGTAGTGATGACGCTTCCCTTACACAGTCTCCCCTAAACGGGATCGTTGGTTGATTCCCGGGATCCTACTTGATTGGCGGAATAAGCAATTACCGCTTTTCCTTGTCGGGGGAAAGATAGTGCTTCTTTAGCAAGAACAAGATTCTCGGTAATTTCGCAGGGAAATTACTTTTATAGGCATCGAGGGTGAAAACGATCAACATAAATTAGATTTATTTTTATGGTAATTTTAATAATGTCGGAGTGTAATATTAAAAATGACTGTTATCCCATTCCCCCTTTAACCAATTCTTTTGCGCCATGCGCGGAGCACTAACATAATATTATAATAATTAATTTACAAAATAATCTTAAACTAATAAGAGTACGGACCATGAGTCTGTAGATGTAATTTTATTTATAAAAAAATGACAATGTTGCTGCTGACAATATTGAAAATCGTTTAACAATCTGATATTTATGATTTAGTTGGCTGGTGATGGAAAGTCAACTTTAATTTAAAAATTCATAAGTTGGGCTTTAAAGTTGGTATTACTTACACTACACATTTCATTAAATGTCATGAACGAAGATTTGGCATTTAAGAATCAAGACAAGTTCTGGAGTGGAGACCGCGTCTTGGCAAGCGTAGCGTAGGACGCCCTCCGGCCCGATGGACCGACGACTTGCAGAAGGTCGCTGGTGGGAGCTGGATGAGAAAAGCGGAGGACCGGGATATCTGGCGCAAAATGGGGGAGACCTATGTCCAGCAGTGGACTGCGATAGGTTGAAGAGAGATTTAAGAATCTAGTGATATAGCATTCGATATCTTCAAACTGATGGACCGAACAAACGTTAGGTCTCTTATACCCGGTAATTTTACACCTAGTTTACAGCTAGTAAAATTACCGGGAGGGCATTGGTAGCTACCAACCGAGACAACTACCAGAGACAGTTACATATTTTGTTATAACCGTGTAATATATTAATTGATTAAACACCAATTACCTGAATTGAATCACCCGTGAGCGCGTGACACGTGTCGAAAACACGACTAATGAATTAATTGATACGTTTAATGGATCGGATATCAATTTCAAAATGGGGTTTAAACGAAAATATAGGTGTTTAATTTCACAATGTATTTGTAAAACTTCGCAAACTGGTGAAGATAGAATGGACCTCTGGAAAAAGGTGATGTGCCAGAATAAAATTAGTCGAAAGAAAACTGTCAGAAAAGGATCCAACAAAACAACGCATAGAAAAGAAAGAAAGATACTAACAAGTAAGCAATTTACAAAGACTAATGAAATTCCACCAAAACACGCCAAGCAACGACATTAAAAATACTGCCAGCATTAATTAAAAAACACAAAACCTACTAAAAATATTCATATGAAATGTGACCAGGACAACTACCCAGTGCAACTGATTATATTTAATGTAGAACCCAACTGAAGCCGTGTTGATACGCCTTCACTCTTCTCACGAAGACACATCCTTGCGTGTTTACCACGAAAATATATAAAGGTTTCATTTTATTTCATAAAAGGCTTGAACGTAATATTAACGGCCTAAAATTTTACTATGCGCCGAGACGGAGCACGTAACCTATCTATTAATTAAACATGCTTTCAATCTCATTTTACATTATTTTCCCTTGAGCAAAGTGAAAGCAATTTAGGCAAAGTGCACCGCCGATGCACCTGCTTGCACCGATAATCATCAGTAAACGTTTCCAAAACTATTTTGGGCAAGTGTTTGAAATAACTATAAGCGAGTACTCTGTACTAGATGTACTTTGAGTACTAAACCTTGGTTTACATTTTTATATGACGTTCTTTGACGACCCATTTGGTGTAATAGTCGAGGCGTCGGCTGCTACTAAGGTTCCGGGTTCGATACCCGGGCAGTACAAACGTTTGTGTGCATGAACATGTCTGTTTGTATAATATGTATGTATTTAAAAAAATGTATATAAGTATGCTTATCAGTTGTTATTACCGTAACAACAAGCTCCTCGCTTATTTGGGGCTAGATGGCGTTGTGAGCGTCAGTGTATATTTATTTATTTTATTATTATTATATACATTTTTGTAAATACATCTTATATGAACAATAAACTATCAAATACATATATTATGTATTACATAGATACACCTAAAACAAAAAAATACACAACGTTTACTTCTGTGCTGCTTCGCCAAGGTCCGATTTACATTAATGTGCAACATGAACGTGTCCGTTTGTGTTATTCTGTGTGTTTCTAATTGTTATATGACGTAAGTTTTTACAAAAACAGTTTATATTTATGTTATAAGTAGTTTAGTACCAAAAGTATATGCTACTAGCTGAGATGGAGGCTAGATAATGCTGTGTAATTATGGATATTTATTAAAAATATTATTCGCAAAAATATACAGTCGCACTCCACAACTTGTACCTTAACAACTTAACAGAGAAAAAACTACAAAACACAATAGCCATCGCCAGTTAACAGCGTCGTCAACAAGACGGTTATGCAAAGCCGGAGCTCAGGAGATCTCGTTAAAATAGTACTGTGGCTTCTATAAATGGCGAGGTGTTTTTATTCTTATCCGCAACAAGCCGAATACACCTGCCAAGAGATATCTGGAGTTATTTTCTATTACGGCGCTTGCAAAATGTATTCGGGCGGGCGCGGGCACAAATTGCTAACATTTCATTTGATGAATGGGTGATTGTACGTTTATTGCTTAAAATATTGCTGCTACAATGTAATTTGACGGAGGTGATGAAGGAAGTCCGGTACTTGACAAAGATTCTGAGCTTGATTCAAACGCTTTATAAATAATGTACATGTAATATGTAAGAATGGCCCTGTGTAATTTCTATTTAAGTATCTTCGTTATATCTATCCGTTATTCTATATCTTCGTTATTCGTTGTATCGTTATGTCTATGTACTAAGAAGATTGCGACATGTAGCGGATCGTAGTACTATCCTAGATGCCTATCATGCGTACATCGCATTCATTTTACGTTATGGAGTGATTTTCTGGGAATAGTGTAATGTAAATAGAGTTTTTGTGCACAAAAAAATGCGTACGAGCTATTTATGACATGCCACCTTTTGAATCATGCAAACCTTTGTTTAGGGATCTTAAATTATTGACATTTCCAAGCCTTTACATTTTTGAGAGCTGCAAATTTGTTAGAAACAATCTTAAGCTATTTAATAGGGCAGGGGATATTTACCCTCGAAATAAAAGAAATCCAGATAGATTAGTACTTAAGTCACCACCTAGAACCACTTTATACATGAAAAATTGTTTAAATATGTGTGTCAAAATATATAATAAGATTCCAAATAGCCTAAAAATATTGAATAATACATTATTTGTTAAAAAATTACAGTTGTGGCTTCTTGAGAAGAATTTTTATCATGTTAGCGAGTTCTTAAACTAAATATATGTAGTATCGCTTTAGTTAACTTTTAAATGCCATATTTTTGGCGAAACTTGTGAAACTTCATTTGAATATTACCACCAATTATTGTACATGTTTCATGTAAATAAATAAATTATTATTATTATTTCGAAACGAATAGATGATTTACTAGATAGTATGTAATAAAGAAACAAATAATTCATTATTTTTGCACATCGCATCTCTTCAACCGTATAATATATTAATATATAAAAAACACACACATACAAACATACACATACACATAAATAGTATTTATACTGCTTGTGCTACGATGTCCAAAGTAGTTGGCACTCAGCATCTTGCCTTGAAGAGGTTATCGGTCTGTGACGCTGATTTTAATATCGCCGCTCCTAATATGGAGGATTGCCCCTTCTAGTTATGAATAACTTTAAGTGGCCTATGTGCATCCAAAGGAGCGACGAGTATTCAACGGCCGAGAGCTATCGACCCTTCATCTCTATTTTGGTCGTACTCCAATCTCGGCTTTAGCGTTGTGGTGAAGAAACACTTCTCCTTTAACTTTAAAAACAGTGTTATCTATGTTCTCACTCCAAATAAGTATACTCACGCACTTATTTAATTCAATAGAGTGAAAGCTCTCAACGAAGTCTAAAAAACTTTAATTCTGTCTAGATCTAATGCAAATGGAGCATCTAAAAGGCTCGCTGTTTTCCATCAAATAAACCCCGAGAATGAAAAGTAGCGGCCCGCGTCGTCCGCTCAAACGTTGACAGAATAAAATGCAATTTTCCACTCAGAACCGACTGCCCATGGGTAACCACGCTTTTCAAATTTCATGCTATAATTACTGAACTGCTTTTCGGCTTAGTTGTTTCAGCATTGAAAAAAAAAGATAAAAATCTTTATTCAAATAAAATCTGTTACATAATCTGTTACAGATACTTTGAATCGTCAATTTTATTATTATCATATTTTTGTCACTCACCACTGGTTCGGAATAAGTAGGATCTTCGAGAAGAGCCGGCACTCGAGTTACTCTTTTAAATTGATCTCGTTGAGAGAGAGTTGTGCGTGTATAAATACCACGAGAAAACTTAAGGAATGTCAATTAATGCTATTTTCCTCAGTCCAGTCATTTCTGCCAGTAAAACTTTTTTCTAACAAAATTGTTTTAATTCACATTACAACGAATTAAATTGTTCATAAGCGTGATTGTTGCCTTCTGATCTGGAGGGTGCAGGTTGAGATCCCGCCACGTACCAATATGTTTTCGAATTTTCAAAATTATTACGTTTATCCGTCGCTCTTACGGTGAAGGCAAACATCGTGAGGAAACCTGCGCACGCCTGCGAAGAGATTCAAACGATGTCCGTGAATTCGACCAATCCGCACTGGCCCGAATGGACGACTATATATACCCTCTACGAGTGGGCTCGTGCTAATCGGTGGGGACATTTAATGAGCTGATTATGGTGACTAAATTTGAAATCATTGTTTACTTTCCTCGCCTTCCTTGATCACTGATATAATTAATTATTATTAATTTACATGTTTGAATTACACAACTCGCGAAATTACACATTATTTTTTCCAAGTCAGTTGCCATGTCCTTTGTAAGTCACAACGTCTGGCTATCCGAGCAGAAATCGCGGATACCCATCACGATATTATCCGGCGAAATACCTCGCTCCAGCACCAATAAAGGCCGGGGAAAATATCCCGCTGACGCGACGCCGGAATAGCCGAGATTAGGCCATAGCGAGATGCGCCGCTGCGTGCTTTGGATTGTGGCCGTTCTATTAAATTGTTATGGTTTTTACACATCGATGCGTTCGCGCCTATTAATTTTTGACAACCTGGTTTTTGCCGTTTTGCGAGCGCTTTCGATGGATTAATAATAATAAAAAATATATATCCACTGACACTCGTACAGCGCCATCAAGCCCCGTCTGGTGACCTATTTTGGCGACCCATCTGGTGTAATGGTTGAGACGTCTGCTGTTACACCAAAGGTTCGGGGTTCGATCCCCAAACAGTACAATCATTTGTGTGCATGAAGATGTCTGTTTATAATGGTCTGGGTGTTTTCTATGTATGATATTTATGTATTTACAAAAAAAGTGAAGTTAACCCGTTGTTAAGTATCCATATTACAGGCTCATGCTTAGTTTAGAGCTAGATGGCGCAGTGTGAATGTCAGTGGAGATATTTATTTATTTATAATGACCCACCTACTGGGTAGATAGGCACCTTACCGGGTTTTAAATCTACCTTTCATTCTGATAATACTTGAACCGAAATCGATGAAGCTACTAACAAAAATGTAAAACCACAGAAAGGTATCAATCGCATAGACACTGCTCAGTTCCATTTGGCCATTTTTGTGGTCGTTCTCTTTGTGACGAGCGTCTCCCCGATCGCAAGAACTGCCATTTATGAGAATCGATTTATCACACATTATAACCCTTTTATGAAACTTGCGGACTATCAAAAAGCCATTAAGGCCGTTATTTGCGTGGGTACCTCAGTTTTAGCTCTTTCTATTTGTAGGCATGCATTTTAACTAATGATATTCTGTATATATAAAGGAAGATACGCCACCCGTGTCTCAAAAACGAACCGCCAAATAGAATACAGTTGTTGACTCTTTGTTTAGGTAAATGTACGCTCATTCTAAATATGTGTATGTGCGCTATCACTGCATTAGAAACACTTTTTTCAATTGTTTTGTGAACATATCACGAATCTATACTTTTTTACATCATTGATTATAGCATGCATTATAAAGACACCATCCTTGATGCGCAGAGTCGGGTTAGTCCCAACGTCATCCTTCAAACTATTGCCAATTGGTTGAACTCTCCGATATGGAAGTGCTTTGTGGACAGAGTAATCACTCAGGTTTCAACACCGGGTGGTCTAATAGAACTTAATTTATTGTCTTTTGCTAAGCTATTTTAATTTTATTTTATGTTTTACTAACAAATGTATGGATTAAGTTGTCCGCAATAAAGAAATTTTATTTTTATTTATTTTAACTGTGTTCAATACTTAAAGTGGGATAATGCAATTACTCTTTGTCAACAGTAATGAGGGTATGTATGAGCAGCACATTTAGTACGTGGAACCGATGACCAAAGGGTACTTACTGATGGGTATCTTTATGGCATTAAGTGAACGAGATGGTCAGATTGGTCAGTTCGCTCACCTAGCGGTAAGTGATACGCCTGGACATGGCAGATGAAGTGTTGGTGGAAATCAATAAAAATACCAAGAAGCTTTTTTAGCTTACCGTCATTTCTTAAAATAGTTTAACAATAATATTACTTCGCCCTTTCTAGCACAAGAATGCTGATGTATCCTTATAATAATACTGTTTTAAAAGATAGTGGCAGCAACATTATTATTTTCTACCAACACTTTCCTGCGCCCGTTACCCGAGACATATGTTAGGTCTCTTAAACTAAAATAAAAGACTAACATCATCATCAGCTCATTAAACGTCCCCACCGAGAGGCACGAGCCTACCCGTAAAGGGTGTTTAGGCCTTAGTCGTCCACTCGGGCCCAGTGAGGGTTGGACGACTTCATGCACAACCTTTGAATCTCTTTTCAGGCGTGCGCAGGTTTCCTCACAATGTTTTACTTCACCGTAAGAGCGTCGGATAATGTACATATATTTTTCGAAAATACATTGGTACGTGGCGGGATTTGAACATCAGCCCTCCCGATAGGAGGGCGACAGTCCACACTATTACGCCACCGACGCTCAAAGGCTCAAAGACTAACAGGTTCCTCAAAAGATATAATAATATACAATGAATTATAAAATAAGCACTAACATGATGAGAAAATCGAACCAAATTCATCCATACATAATGCTATCAGCGCGAAGTATCAGCAATTACTATCTGTGTAAGCTTCCGAGGTAAAACGATCAAAACTGTTCATCGGATTCGTTTTACATCCGGCGGAATAGCACACGGCAATGGCAGCTTTGGCCTTTTTTGTTCATGTTGCCCTGGTTCAATACGATTGGAAATGTGGTTTTCACGTTCAATTTTGTTTTTATTGTGAGAGATCGACTATCGTTCCATAAATTATACTGTAACGAGAGTCGTGCCGTTGTGTAATGCCCAATTGATATTTGTGAAAAGTTAAAATATTTTGAAAATAAATAATAATTACATACATTGATAAACTTTGTTTTATCTTATTAATACACTTAATTACCTATAAGTAAGATTTCATTAAGAAAAGTTTTCTAAAAGCAAAAACAATTAAAATTCAAATCTTGTTCATGATCTTAAATAAATAAATAACTATGTAGGAATTACCCAGTTATTGAAAAACTGCTTGAGGAAATTAAAGCAGCTCTAACGTTATAGCGTAAATTTTAATAAGAAATGGCTGCTAGGTATATGTTTTCCTCAAAATTGGCCCTTTATTCTAATGAAAAACAAAATATTTACATACTTATAGCATTTTTTTTTACATTAGACTCTACAAACTACAATGAGCAGACCCAACACACGAACTGAACTGAGTCGTCGCCAACAGAACAACGGGTGAATCTGACTTCAAGAACTAGCGGAGTGGAATGCACGATAACTGATACAGGCTTTCCTTAGATTACATGTATGTATATGTGCATCAAAGCCATCTAGACTCACTGATATGCATTCACTGACCCGTTCATTCGCTAGCTATGAATGGACCTTAAAGCTTTGATGCCTTAGCTTGAATACATCTTCTGTTATGCCAGTTATACGATTCAGGCGTAAACACTTTACAACAGATAAACATAGTTTTGAAACTCGTATTTTAGTATATATACATAAATGAACATTATATAAAATATGTTTGTATTGGTATTGTTACATAAAAAATCCATATATTCGAGATGAACTCGAAGGGACTCCAAATTTGGATGATTGGATGCTGCCAAAGATCGACTCTGTAGACATTTTCTGCAACGTACCTACGATGAAACTATGAACTGTGCTTCAACTGGAAACATTTGAGACCTGGCGTCCTTAGCAAAAGTGACTATAATATTTTAAAAAATCAATACGCATTTCTGGGACGTCTTGTGAATCTTTATGGGCAGTGGTGTCACTAAATAAAGTATTTATTTATAAGGTTCACCATAGTTTGTGCACAATATTACTTATAAATAAAATACATGATAACCTTAATAACTAATTGCCACAATATTTTAAGGAAACATCACATGCATTTTCATCTTAGTAATAAAAACTTTATTTACTTAAGCTTTTAATAACGCTTAATAAATAAAGTTCCCAGTAAAGTGTTGCCATTTATTTAATGATGGTTGTTCAACATCATGTAAGAAACTTCTTGAGTCGTAGTAAATATTCATTACCTTTATATTCGTTAACCAGCTTAGACATTCTAGCTATCGGGGAGTTAGAGCCGAAAACAGTTTTCCCAAAATGGCGCACTGAGAAGCGTTATGGAGGTACGTGGAATTATTTTCTTTCTAGCTTTTCCTAATTCTAGCCAGTAGACGTGGACATGTATTTAGGTGTTAATAATTTTCTTTATGAAACAAAAAAAAACAAACAATGGGAGGAGCCTGTCTCATAATACAGGGGGACCTTTTATGGGAGAAGTTCTTAATATTTAGTGTGAAATTATTGCAAAAATAAATATATATATATATAATAAATCCAAATATGAAACAAATGGATTTTCAACTTAGACACTAAAAAAACATCTGTATCTGATAGATAAATAGATTCCAATCGAGATATTGTATGTGATCGAACTGGGTTTCTCTTTAACGTACGCTTTATTGTTTTTCCGCAGATTGTGTTTTTGCAATTACGTTTTGCGACCACTATTCTAATTGCATCCCAAGTCGATTGCATTGAGCAGAGATCTATCGACACACGGCTATTTAGTGATAGCAAATTATATTGGTAATAAACTTACTTATGCAAAAATGGTGATTAAATCGAACGTACACCTAAAGAAGGTAGGTACGTATCACGTTTAATCGAATATTAAATACATTAAATAGTCGATCAAAGGGTATAGTTATTTAATTAGTACTTTTCTTTTGATATCTATGTTTATTATATTCTTAAGGTTTTTATATGAGTGTCAGGACGCTCACGTGATGGTAAGTAATACGCCTGACCATGACAGAGCGGCATCGAAGGAGACCAACAACTGGTAGACAGTTATTATTCTCCGTCAATGCCGCACTGCGCCCGTCACCATAAGCAACAAATATTCATCATCATCATCAGCTCATTAGACGTCCCACCGGGGCACGAGCCTACCCGTATAGGGATGATTAGGCCATATTCGTCCACGCGGGTCCAGTGCGTGTTGGACGACTTCACACAAACCTTCGAATCTCTCACAGGCGTACATGAAGGTTCCTCACGATGTTTTCCTTCACCGTAAGAGCGTCGGATAATGACATATATTTTCGAAAATTCGAAAATACATTGGTATGTGTCGGATTTGAACCTCAGCCCTCCCGGTAGGAAGCGACAGTCCACACCACTGAGCCACCGACGCTCTATATACAACAAATATTAGTCTCTTATACCCGTAATATCACTAGCTACAGTGCCCACATCCCGAAACACAAAAGTGCTTAGTTAAAGTGTGAGGTAAAGTGAGGGCTGAATGTCATAGCAGCCAGCGTGTTTTTTTGCTCCAGACCGAAAAGTAACAGTGCACACCAATGAGCCACCGATGCTCGAAAGGTAGACTACAATACAATTTAAAAGCTAATTATTTTTTGTATATCAAATCCGCACTGGGCCCGCGTGGACGACTAAGGCCTAAACATCCTATACGGGTAGGCTCGTGCCCTTCGGTGGGACGTTTAATGAGCTAATGATGACATTTTTGTACTTATCACAGTATTTCATATCTTACTATTATGTTTCATCCTTAACTCTTGACTTCAATTGTATCTCGAAATTATTCCAAGGAAAATGTAGTGATTTTCCTTACGGGTAGGGCCACGAAATACGATATTTCTCACAAAATCCAATCAATGTCAGACACGCTCGACGTTTAAATGAAAATTACGCTCGACGACCCTCCATTTATATTCAAATTGGAGATCAAACAAAAATTTTACCCCTTAATATGAGAAAACGGTATTTCAGTAATGAGGGATTCTAAGCAATAAGGTAAACAACAAAACAAACTCAAACTTGATAACTCGGAACGTAAATATTTGAACTAAAGCCAATACTTATATTTGAAAATTTTACATTTTAAAAATTTTAGTAGAGACGAAGAAGAAACGATAGATTTTTTTTATTATAGACATTTAGTACCCTACACAACAAACAATCATCAAAATGAGAAAAATTGTCATTCCTTTTAATTAAGCAGGAAAGGTATTTCCCAAATTAAAAATTTACACTATAGGTACACTGAGTCGTCTAGATAATGTACTACCGCGGAACCATATATCGTCCCATAAAATACCAGTGTTTATGTTTGTGTTTTTGGGGATGTGGGCACTGTAGCTGGTAGAATTACCGGGTATAAAGAGACCTAACATCTGTCGTCTCGGGTGACGGTCGCAGGAAAATAATGACTGCCTACTTTTATTCATTGCCGTCAACACGCATCTGTCATATTTTTTATTACTAAGTGAATGGACGGTCAGGACGCTCACCTGATGGTAAATGATACACTTGACGATGACAGAGCTGTATTGAAGACTGACAGTTATTATTCTCCATCAATGCCGCACTGCACCCTTCACCCGAGACAACAGATGTCAAGTCTCTTATACCCGGTAATTTTACTAGCTACAGTACCCTTATCCCGTAACACTAAAGTTCGTAACACTCTTATTTCACGGGATAGTATCTGGCACTGCGGTGGCACCTACCTAGATGACCCAGTATCGAGTCCACCACCTAGTTCATGCGTACCACTTAACACCAGGTGAGCTAACTGTCCCGTTCACTTAATGTTATAAAAAATCTACCATTTCAAGACAAGCAAAAACCACATGGTGAAGCCTAGAGTGTGTGTGGTTTAGTCCGTGGATAGCCACAACTCGGAATCGATGTGTCAATGCGGCCGAATGTAATCCAAGTAAGCACTTCTCTGTCGCGGAGGGTCTTCACACTTTGAGTTTGGACTAGGATTTTACTAAGATTTTTGTTACTTATGAAACGTGATGTTTCAAGATTTGTTCCAATTTATAGCTTCATAAATATTCTTATCGATTCAATATTTAGCTCCATAGCTAACTCCCCCTGAAGTTTGGACCGTAACTCACCACGCGGGCCCAGTGCAGATTAGTAAGTGTTTACGACTACCATACTAAGTTTGTAGCCGGGACCGACGGCTTAAAGTGACAAACGAACGCACGGAATCATTTTTTTCAGACATCAGGTGATTCAGCTTGCATTGTTCTAACCAAACTGGGAAAAACAAAGTCACTTCAAGTGGTCTCCCCACGAGATTCGAACCCACGACCCCCGAACAATCAAACAACGGAAACCAACACTGAACGCAATATACCATAGGGGATAAGCTCTGTCGGAAGACCTGTACTTGCAGTAAGACTGCGTTTAATGAGTTAAAGATGAATTTCGCTTGAATTATTCACAGTACAACTGAAATCAGTAAAGTGCATTTGAAGCCGAACCGCTCTACATCCTGCAAGTTCCGAATTCATAGAGTCTATACTCGCCATTTGTTCGTCCGTTAATCGACACCCCGCGCGCGCTGATTGGCCCGTGACCCATATTACAGCTGATACTAGTGTGGGACCTCGATAGACCACTATCGAAAGCTAGGCAAAAGCAATAGTATCGATAGCACCATAAACGTAAATACTATCTTAATAAATTATAACAGAAAAATTATACCTTCTACTTTTTATCGAGACCATAAACTTAAATATGATAATACGCACAATATTGGGACATTTTGATCGCCCATTAAATTGCTATCCAGAGGTCTAGGAAACCGCGACAAATTCTATCGATAGTATCGAAGCTTATTATCAGACCATTAATAGTATCAATAATGTATAGGTGAAATAATTGCAATGTAGTATAATTGGTTGAGATGTTAACTCTTACACCAAGGGTTTATTCGATTCCCGGGCAGTACAATTATTTGTGTACATGAACATGTCTACACCATTGACGTCCGCACTTATGGCACGAAAATTGAGGGTAAGTATAGTTAGTATCGATTTGTCGATAGATTCAACTATCGATAGTTCGACAACACTAGTTTAGCTTTGAGGACGTTCCAGCAATTACTGTCAGCGATAATCCGCCCCTATTCCTGTGTTGTAAAATACGTTAGGCTCTCGATCGGTTATTTTAGTATTTGTCCCGCTATTTCCCTTAGATCATAGGCTCAAATGCAATGATGTAAAACAGTATAGATTCGTGATATGCTTACAAAACAATTGAAAAAAGTGTTCCGAATGCAGCGACAGCACACATACACATATTTCGAATTTAGAACACATTTACCTATTTTCCTGAGAGGAAAATTAAAATGGTTTTCAGCTGAGGTTAACAATAGCGATATTGCGTTTGATTAAAACATTTAATAGCATGTTGTAGTTTCAAGCAACTTTCGTTGGATAGAGGGAGAATGTATCACGGGTAGTTGGGGTACATTTGATACCACCTAAATAAAAGAGTACAAACTGTACTCTCTTCGGCGGATCATTTTTGCACGGATCTACCTTTATATATACAGAATATCATTACTCAAATGTCGAGAGGAGATCTTGTCTGTTTATTATTTATTCCGTTTATCCAAAACGTTTATTATGAAGAGAACAATTAAAATGCAAAGATCACATGAAGATCAATGCGAGTGAAGTCACTTTGTAAGAATTTTCCCAGTTTGGCTAGACATTGCAAGCTTAATGTACTGGTTGTCTGTGTGTCCACTGGTTAGCTAACTCGTAGTTTATGTGATTTTTGTGATCCAGGTTCGGAAAGATATTTATAGTTGTTGAAGTATATTGTACATACTAATTACAGGTTTCGGCAAGTAGCTCTTGATATTGAGAACTTATTATGGACGTCAGAACTCAAGAAATTATTTTGCTTGAAGACATGATGAACCATTTGTGCTGAAGAACGGCTTACACCTTAAAGGTATTTCTGTCGCAGCCATATAGTTAAATTAGTCATTAAATTGAATGATACGTGTAACGAACAGCCTAGGCGTCCAATAAGATGGCTGCGACATTTCCATCAACTCCAAACAAGTTATACCACATCCCATACAAATAATATAGCTATTTCTACGTTTATAAACAGACGGTATTGGATCCCACGTAGCGTTATACTCACTCGAGATCAGATTAACGCCGAGAAACGTCCAGCTATTTTCGTGCAGCGCGTCTGAGACGCCGTCAATTTCTTCGATCGCCGATATCACATTGGACATAAAATATTTTTATAGCCAAAAGCGATACAGAACGGTACAATAAATCTGAGCGTTCGGAGCGTGGAATTTAAAGGCTATGAAAATATGCCGGGATAGAGCTTGGTGAGAGTGTTTGGATGTGCAGTTTGACTAGTGTCGGAATAAAGGTAGTTAAATAATCAAGAGAAATATGAGTCGGTGCCTCATTTGTGTAGCCTGTTGCGTTTCGATCTGGAGGGCGCAGGTTCAAACCCCACCACTAACCAATGTGTTCTCGAACTTTCGAAATATTAACCGCTCAAACGTAGCACACGCGCAAATAAAACATGTTTTGTGTGTTGTGAGTTTCAACTCGTGCTACGTATGGTACGTTTATTCTAATGATTGAAACACCATGAGGGAAATTGCGCACGCCTGCGAATAGATTCGAGGGTTGTGCGTGAAGTCGGCCAATCCGCACTGAGCCCGCGTGGACGACTAAAGCCTATACATCGTATACGGGTGGGCTCGTTCCTCTCAGTGGGGATGTATAATGAGCTGATGATGATAAACCCTTTTCCGACTGGAACGTCCTACTACAGAAACAGACCTTCCTAACCAGCATGACTTTGAGGATTTTTGGGCAGTAACATCAGCCTAGTGGGAATTGGTTGGTGTTAACGACTATCTTCCGTAGATAGTACTGTAGCCGGGATGAATGGCTTGTTTTATAAGTGTACATGACAATCAGAACGCTCACGTGATGGTAAATGATACGCCTGACCATGACAGAGCGGCATTGAAGAAGACCAACAACCGATAGACAGTTTTATTTTACGTCAATACCGCACTGCGCCCGTCACCAGAGACGACAGACGTCTAGTCTCTTATACCCGGTAATTTCACTAGCTATAGTGCCCTCATCCCGAAACCCAAAAGGGCATAGCAATTCTGTTTCACGGGATGATAACTGGCACTGCGGTAGTACCTACCAAGACATCTTAATGTGCCCTTCGAAGCACGGAGAGAGATAGTTTCCGTCACCCACGACGATTATCATTAGTTTATTCTGTTAGTTACGTCTGCCTTCCTACTTGTTAAGAAGTTTGACTGTCTTATCTTTCAGCCTAAATCAAAACTATGTGTTACAGAAAAAAGAAAGATGTTTTTACAAAAGTTGACTCTGCACGTTATTGCAAAACAATCCAATATGAGAGTTTTATAGCAACGGTTTCTTCGGACCTTCGCTGCAATAGAAGTTGTTTCCTTTCGCTGCCGATTTTATTGGCTGATATATTTTGATCTCATGAGAAAAGGTTATGTGAGAGGAAAATTAAAATGGTTTGCAGCTGAGGTTAACAATAGCGATATTGCGCTTGATTAAAACATTTAATAGCATGTTGGCAGGTTGTCAAGGCAACTTTCGTTGGATAGAGGAATGTATCACGGGTAGTTGGGGTACATTTGATACCAGGGCTCCAATTCCGGTAATTTTAGAATGAACTTATAGTATCGTTATTATGTTACAATAGTAAAAAAATATATCTCAGTCGTTCTGTTCATAGGTAAGATTTTAATTGGAATCACCAATAAACAATTTTATTTACTATATAATTACCATTTTAAACCATTAACATTCAAGTTGTGCCGGCATGCCAAATTTACAGGTGTTTGAAGTGTCGCTATGTCACTTTAATTAGTAGAATTGAGGCCCTGTCATGTGAAAACAATCAAATATCATTATAATAAATATATTTTTTTTGTAATTACAGTTACAAAAAATAAGTATATTTATTATAATGATTCATACTATAACTATCATTACTTACTAGGCGATAGACTAGTGCCAGATATCGTCCGGTGAAATCTCCGTATGCAGTTCTTAAGAAGCGCCCCACAATTTAAATACACAAAGTATTATAGAACATGAAATTACATCTACGGACATTAAGTGATACTTTAAATAAAATAAATATTTTACAGTGTCAATTATGAATCCTTGGCATCAATTCGACCTATTGTACTCATATTATGGAATGTTTGCCGGAAACTAGTGAAAAGGCATTTCGCAAGATTTTGTGATATTTTATTAAAGAACTTTATGCCTCTTCCTAAATATAATTTTCCTACTTCACTTAGTCTAAGATTTGGGGACAGCAAGTTTGTTTTTGTGCGTCTAAAGCTAATCTTTCTATAACTAGGTCTATCGAGGTCGGACCGGTGGCATTATAGCTCCCACGGGAAGTGGTCGGGAAACTCACTTATACAGTATGAACAACACCGCGCCTCGTGACTGGGATTTCAGCACCTCGTCGGAGGTTGATATTGCTCCTTTGAGACGTAGTATAGGCATCGCTGAGGCTAATGTAATTACTAAATGTATCAGAAACTAGAGATGGGGCTAAATCCGATTCGATTAAGAACGATATTCGAACCTCTTGGTAATGTATGATCTCCTAATACTTTTTCGTTATAGTACTACTGTAATCTTTATAAGAATAATATCTATATGGGGCGAAAAAACATTGCTTTATATTTCTAAAATAAATATTTTTTTCTAAAATAAAATAAGCCTTGCTTTCTTCCTATCACATCAGCTACCTGCCAAAAATCATCCGACCCAAATCGGTCTAACCGTTTCAAAGATTATTCGAAACAAACAGACAGACATACAAAAATTGCAAAAATGTTGGGAAACAATATTTTCATATGCATGAAAAAATGTTTTTTTTCTATGTTAACAGACACTCCAATTTGATTTATATATTAAAGACGTAATACATAAGAGATATTACTTCGTTCCTAGGATTAAAGTCTTTGTAACTCAGGGTTACCTGTTGTTATAAAGATGCAAAGAAAGGAGAGATCTAACAAAATCTCTTGACCAAAGATACATTGAAACCTCTCGTATCCCGCACAATAGGCCGTTTTCCGATGAACGTATTATTCGCCTTTTATCACTGAATGGAATACAATAGTAAGAGCTTTATATGGGTTTACTAGTCTTTTATCCACAAAGAGATTTTGTGAAAAATACTGGCTAATATATTAACCCCAATTTTTTTTAACGTATTTGGTGGAGATTTTTATTTATTTTCATTTATTTCATTGTTATGTACTTAGTAAATATTTTAGTATTAATGTTTATATCTAAATAATTTAAATTAACGAGAGAGAGTTGCGACATACGGAAGCGACACATGGTCGCTCACTAAGGGCCTCTTGAATAGGCTCAAGGTTGCTCAGCGTGCTATGGAGAGGGCTATGTTAGGTGCTTCTCTACGCGATAAAATCCGTACGAGGATATCCTGAAACGAGGATATCCGTAAAGAACTAGGGAGACTAGCAAGAGAGAGATTAGCAAGTTGAAGTGGCAGTGGGCAGGGCACATAGTGCGTAGAACCGATGGCCGATGGGGCGGAAAGGTTCTCGAGTGGCGTCCGCGTACCAAAAACGAAGCGTAGGCCAACCCCAGACCGGATGGATGAATGACCTGGTTAAGGTGGCGGGTAGCAGATGGATGGCAACTGCTCGGGATCGGTCTGCATGACAATCATAAGGGGAGGCCTTCATTCAGCACTGGCCATGTTAGGTTGTATTGATGATGATATAATCCAGCGAGTAGGTTGTGTGGACGCTAATATTATAAAACATCGATGCGTAAATGCAAAATGCATGATTAAGTCACAAATGACGTCCAAGCTAATGAAGTGGGAAACCATTAGACTATGGGGCAGTAATGGAGTGGCCGTGTGAAGTGATTAGAGCGGGCGAACAATCCCGTTTAATTTGGCCGGAGGATTGACGCCCGCGATCTCTATTGCTCGAGAGGACCGACATATCTGCACGCGGTTATTACGATGTCATTGCCATGGACGTATTAAAAATATGGAGGGATTCGTCATTATATAGTATAAAATAAAAGTCGCATTTTCTGTCCCCATATCCCTCATCATCATCAGCTCATTAAACATCCCCACCGAGGGGCACGAGCCTACCCGTATAGGGTGATTAGGCCTTAGTCGTCCACGCGGGCCCAGTGCGGATTGGACGACTTCACACACAACCTTGGAATCTCTTCGCAGGCGTGCACGGTTTCCTCACGATATTTTCCTTCACCGTAAGAGCGTCGGATAACGTACATATAATTTCTAAAATTTGAAAACACATTGGTACGTGGCGAGATTTGAACCTCAGCCCTCCCGGTAGGAGGGCGACACTACACACCATTGAGCCACCGACGCTCAGTATAAAATAAGAGTAGCATTTTCTGCCCCTATATCCCTTTGTATGCTTAAATCTTGCAAATAGCGTATCGGATTTTGATGCGTATTATTATAGATAGATTGATTGAAGAGGAAGGTTTGTATGTATAATAGCACCCATTAAATTGTGGAAAAATACTGTTATTTGTGAGGTTTGCGGCGGGAGCTGCCTATTGCCAGCATTGCATCTGTGCGAAGCCGAGACGTTAGTTATTACATAAAATGTCCCCGAAATGACGCTACGATGTCTTTTTGACAAATAGGTTTTGTTTAGTGTTTTAAACTAAAAATATGTAGACGAGATGTTCATTTACAAATGATACGTGATTTCTGGATTGTTTATCTTTTGTTCATTGCGGTTTTGCACCATATGATAACACAGGTCATGCTCTTTTTAAGTTTTATTTTCTTACGTAATCTATAGCTCTATTGGCAGATGCGCACCAAATCTTCAATTTAGTGGTATTCTGTACAAAAACTGGCAGAATTTTGGCACACTTTTGTTGTCAGTAAGATTCCGTCCGTATTTTTTATACGTCCATGGTCATAGCTAAATCACTGTAGCAAAATAATGCTGTTGTGTAAGGATCTTTTCAATAATAAAAACCTTTTGTTCTCTCATCACAAAATAATAGTACTCACCGTGTTCAGGATCACCGCCTTTAGTGCGCTGAGCGCTGGATTTATAAAAGATCATGGGTTTGAATCCCGCGGGGAGAGAGTAACATCGGTGATAACGTCTAATGAGCTGATGATGACGATGATGTGACAGACACTGTACTGAGTTTTATTGACTGAACCTGCTCGATAAAAATAAGACTGGTATCATATTGATTGTATAACAATACCCTTAACAACACAAGTGAGTGACCCTCTTAGAGTGGTCAAACAAATATCGTATTCCATATAAATATTGGGAGGACCTTGGGCGGGGAAGCGGAGGCCCGAAGCCGCGGTATTGATTAATGCGGACCCCATCAGTTATGATAACACCATGACGTGCAAAAATAAACAAATAGGAAACATACAAAAGGATGGATCAATGTAATATATTAACATTATAATATACAAACAGTATATTTGACGACCCATTTGTTGTTGCGGTTGAGACGTCGACTGCAACACCAAGGGTTTCGGGTTCGATCCCCGGGCAGTACAAACATTTGTGTGCATGAATATGTCTGTTTGTAATGGTTTGGGTGTTTTCTACATATAATATGTATTTATTTACAAAAAAAATGTATATAAATAAATAATATAAATGTATAATGTATGTATAAATGTATATATAAGTATGTTTATCCGTTGTTTAGTAGCCATTATATAGGCTTTACGCTTAACTTGGGGCTAGATGGCGGTGTGTGAATGTCAGTGGATATCTATACTAATATATAAAGCTGAAGAGTTTGTTTGTTTGAACGCGCTAATCTCAGGAACTACTGGTTCGATTTGAAAAATTGTTTCAGTGTTAGATAGCTTATTTATCGAGGAAGGCTATAGGCTATATATCATCACGCTACGAGCAATAGAAGCGGAGCAGCAATGAAAAATGTTTCAAAATCGGGGGTATTTTTTCATACTTCGAGCTTTCGCTGCGTACGCTGAGTAAACGGTTAAAGTTTCACAAAAGTCATGTATGAGAGTATTGTTCTCCTTTTAAAGCTCTACAAAAAAGTCCGCAACAGCATATGTCTATCTTTTAAGGTTATCTCACTATAACATATTTTTGCTAAAAAAAATCTGAAATTGACCCCAAAACCTTTAAAGTTGGAGGGAGGGGGAATCCTATGTTTAGTGATACATATATGTATATTATATATATATATATATATATATATATATATATATATATACTGAAACGAACTCCAAACCTTTAAAGTTGGGCAGGATTCCTAGAAATATATATATCTTATTATCCAAATAATTATAATTTAAATGAAGTGGTACCGTGTTATCCCGAATTTAATGCGAGCGAAGCCGCGGGCAAAAGCTAGTTTATTTATAAAGAAAAACGCATCGTTATCTAGCCTACAACAGAGACTGTCAAGAAAGACAGTGAATGTTTATAATATTATAAATACGTATTTAGTGAAAGAAAATAAATACATAAGTATGTACACATGTAGGTATTATTAAATAAAAACGCAAAATATTTTTGTTCAAATAAATCTTTTACAGACCCTTTTAAAATAGTCAATTAAAAAAGGATTTAAAAACTATTTTGGATCAAAGAGTACTGGTTATGAGAGTTAATTCTACTGAGAAGACAAAATAACTTTTAAAGCATTACTGTGTAGGATGAATTCTAATTTTACTAATACGTAAATAGGTTTTCAAAGAAGCAAATTACGAATATCTAAAATAGCATCTTGTAATTTTCTGCTTCTCGAAAAGTTATTTTGTATATTATTAATATCGAATCGAAGCCTTTCAAAGAACACCTACTAGTGATCATAAATTTGATTATATTGGCTTAACGATATTAATTTAGACACTCCCTTTTCGCCTACACAGCTGATAAGATAAAAATATTTCACAATAATGCCCAATTATGTGATATTCTGTGAGTCTTTGACAACATGTCAAATAGATACAAACGGTGATAAACTCTCTATAGGATTTAATTTAAAAGGATTTTCTTTTAGCGATAAATAATAGGTTTAATGCGTTGAGCGATAGGCATTAGTGCCGGAGGTCGTGGGTTCGAATTTCGCGGGGAAACCGCAAAGTGAATCAATAATAGTATGAAACACGTAAGTGATGGCATTAATAATGTAAGTCACTTAATATCACATAATTCTATTGTTATTTATTCGTGAAGATTTAAATGGCAAATATAAATATATTACAAACTATGTTATAATAAAATACAATTGAAAAATTATATACATATATAAAAATAGATCGTAATGTTCTTATTGTTTGACTATCATAAAAATACTCATCATCTTGTGCAGAATCTTTCATGAATCGTTCTTCGAATTACTGCCAAGCCCACTCCCTGCTTGCAATCTTGAAAATGAATGTTTCATTTCCTGACACTTGTCAACGTGAGTGACACGCGTCAGGGAACAAGATGCCTCGATATTATTAATTCTTAGATATCATGCAGGTATACATGACATATTCATATCCTCAATAAAGTCCCTGGAGTTATTCCTTTATTTTATAAATAACTACGAAAGCATTTTTTGAAATTTTTGTCATTGTTGAAAATGCTGTTAAAAATCATATGAAACCCAATTCCTAAGGCTTTTTTATGTTACAAAGTGAACAGGACGGTCAGGATGCATAATATAATTAACATATGGAATACAACATTAAACAAATTAATTAATAGCCACTTACATCCGAACAGTGCCATCTAGTCTCTTCTTTTGTATAAACATAAATAATGAATACCCGCTCCTATACAAATTTACATATTTATGCAAACATTTGTTTGCATGAAAATGTATATGGTGATCGAACCCTTGGTGTAAGAGCCGGCGTCTCGATCAATTACACCACGTGTGTCTACAGTCGTCAGATACCAGTAAGTTCAACGATATCCCGACCTTAATGTTCGTAGCAGCTACACAAACGCTACGAGCATAAACGAGAACTACGAGCGAGAGTTCATAGTCGAACGCTCGAGCACAGTGCACGACCCATTGAACGTGACCCAGCCCTAAATCTGCAATTGCAATCGTGTCTTTATCCACTCTACATAGTTAATAAGCAATGAACTACTGACATTTAATGATGACCGTTTAACCTTAATAGATTTCTAAAGGAGGGGATTTAAAGCTCGTTCTGATTTCTATTATATCACAAAGTGAACAGGACGATCGGGACGTTCACCTGATGGTAAGTGATATGCTTGACCATGACAGAGCCTCGAACCTCGGCTTAGGGCGTTGCAGGGAGGGCTGGGTCCTACCGTACCAAAGTATGGCTCTACCACACTTCCGCATCTTCATTTGGGCTCCTCTTACCAGCGACGGTGACCATTCTCAACATATGTACATGTAACAAAGAATTTAAAAAAAAGTTAATGTGGTTACGAAAAAAAATATTTTTAATAGTTATATTGATTTGTTTACCTCTATTATCATCATCATCATCTCATTAAACGTCCCCACCGAGGGGCACGAGCCTACCCGTATAGGGTGATTAGGCCTGACTCGTCCACGCGGGCCCAGTGCAGGTTGGACGACTTCACACACAACCTTCGAATCTCTTCGCAGGCGTGCGCAGGTTTCCTCACGATGTTTTCCTTCACCGTAAGAGTGTCGGATAACGTACATATATTTTTCGTAAATTATTATACATTTGTACCACCGACGCTCTGAAGATCGATGAGTAATCCTCTGTTTTTGCCATTCGATATAAAATGTCCTGTCAAACCAAAACCGCTGTAGCATTTATGACGGAGCACTTAATTCCGGGGTCGGTAATGAGTGCCGACCCGCGTCATCGTCGCGCCGCCATTTGAACTGTCAATCGGTGTCCGATGATGTTTTGTTGGGTTGACACATTCACCGGCAATTCTGTGGTTGTCGGTCATTCGTTCTAGGTAAAACATAGCTTTCAATTTTATTGGACGTTGGAATTATTGAACGAACATCGTCCAACGCTTCTACATCATTGAATGAAAGCAGCTGCAAACCTATAATAATTGAATTATAAATATCCGCCGACATCTACATAGCGCTATTTAGTCCCATACTAAGCAATAGCCTGTAATACAGGTACTAAACAACGGATAAATATATGTATATATATATATATTGTAATTATATGTATATTACCTAAAGAAAATACCCAGACCAATACAAACAGACATAAAAATATTTGTACTGCCCGGGGATCGAACCCGGAACACTTGGTGTAATAGGCGACGTCTCAATCATTACACGAGGTGGATCGTCGAGTTTGTTTATAATATTCATTGCTTAGATATATATTTATTATAAATTCTATCTCTCATTATAAATCAGGTTCGCAAAGTACGTATTGGTTGGTATGATAACGTTTTGTCAATATAAAGCTCAACACAGCCAATGCCTGCGCAGTTAGCTAAGACCTTGACGTATATCCTTGCGTTCAGTGTCTGAGGAACATCAGGGAAACTTTGAACTCAGAGTACAAGGCCCTAAGGTAGATGATAGCTTAAACGTGTTTACTGATTATTCTCACAAGGAAATTATCGCGAATTATCGAGCGCCGACGAGACGATAATGCTCGGGGTAAATAACATTTGTAAGCTTTCAGCGTCTTCGGTTGCTAGCCGGCTTCTTCGAAATGTGTGGATAGGGTTTTACTTGTAAATGATTACGTAATTGGTGTTTGAGATCGTTAGCACTTGTTAATATCATCTACTTAGCGTATCGATAGCAAAAACTTAATGAAACCGTGAAAGCTCAAAATCTAGCTATGGTGTGTGTAGAATCGTATGTCGGGCGCACCCTGGCAACAGTAAGTAATTCCAAAAACTCGCAAATCCTTGCACCACAATAAATGGATGGTTAATATAATATACGATAACTGTAAGAGGCGGCCACTAAGAGCCGTTGTCGCGACTTGGAGCAACAATCAAATAATCTATTATGCATTAACAAAGCCAGATTTCATTCCCATTATCAGCTTATTATACGTCCCACCGAAGAGCATGAGCCTACCCGTATAAGGTGTATAAGCCTTAGTCGTCCACGCGAGCCCAGTGCGGATTGGCCGACTTCAGGGAAAACCTTTGAATTTATTTGTTTCCGTGTGTAGGCTTCATCGCGATGTTTTTCCTTTACCGTAATAGCGTCGGATAAACGTACGTACAATTTGGTAAATTCGAAAAAACATTGGTACATGGCGGGATTTGAACCTGAACCCTCCAGATCAGAAGGCAACAGTCTACGCGAATGAGCCACCATCGATGAGATTTAATTTTTTTCAAAATTAAAATAGTTAATATTAAGTGGGGCAGCGCCATGCTCGGCTCCAATACGCTGGCTCAAACATAAAAAGATAATAATACCGGCTTAACCTGAAGTCCCTACGCGATGTTAAAATTTCTACTAATTCTGTTAGGTACCGTAGATTGTAACATAACTGTTAATTTAAATTGTTTATTAGGTTATGGTTTTTGTGCGCAGTAGTGGTCTTCTACTGAGGCACCTACAGAACACCAGTGTCGAGGCGCCTCGTGTTGTCTCGACATATTCAATAGTACTTGTATTTGAATTTACGAGAATGGAAGGACCCCAGCCTTCTAAAGGACTTGACTTATTTGGTCAAAACCGAGATATTTTTTCATAAACGGAAGTGACGCGGCCCTATGAAAATTGTACCATATGCTTCATGTAACAACTGTATAAAAAAGCATCAGCTACGATCCAAACATAACTATTAGTTCACGAAAACCGTGTCGCAATGTTCGGTGCGGTTTTGGAGTACGTTCACCAATATTTCATTCGGCAAGCGCGCGTAAATCTGGCATCACGCCAATGCCGGTAACGATGACTTAATTCCGATGATGGAGGTTCTACTGTTCCCGTTGTATAGAACATTTTGTTACTTGAGATTTAAGCGTCGATTTTGCAAAACCAAATTATTTTTTTAGGAAAAAATATACTACTGGTTTTGTAGGATTTATCTCAATAGATAACTACAGTCCAAACTAAAGGTAGCTGTCATTTGACATTCATAAGTGTTCTTTAAGGATCTAAATTGAATTATAAGACTTTGATTTTGAGATTACTACTTCTTCTTCTTTTTATCGAGTCTATTTGGATTCACAAGCTAAATATGATAATGATCCCAATATTGGGCTACTTTGATCGCCCTTTCATTTGCCATCTAGATGTCCTGGTAACCGCACGAAGATGTACAGTTCGGGCAAAACTTAGCCTCAATAAGAAAGGTAAGCAACCCATTTTTACTACCTCCGATATACCAAATATTAGTGGCTTTCACTACTATTCCTTGTCTTATTTCACATGAAAAATTTCGACGGAATTGTCTATGATGTTTACGGAAACAAAAGCTCTATAATCCTTGTCATTTATATTCTATTTAGCCAGCAGTTTTGACCAAACTTTTCCACATTTGAAAAGTGTAGCGACAAGCGAGCCCGTATTTTTTAATCTCACCTTTGTGAGTCGACGTGACGTATCCGCGACGAGGGCGCGCCGAGTCCAGGCCGACGTTTTTGTAAAGCTACGTGCATTATTTCACTCCGTTAGTCCGGTTTTCGGATGTGCCAACTAAAAAACGGGGAAAAGCGTGGTTGGAGTATGGTTGGTTAAGTCTGCAATACGAGTTTGCTGTCGATTGCGAAATTTGTCGACTGCTCTACCTATACACAGAACACATGACATAGTGTTTTACCTTTCTTTTTTATTAAAAACCAATTTTGGGATAAGAAAAAATAATTTTATCAATAAAATATGTGTATTAAGTAAAGCTATTTCGTATGATGGTTGAGCAGGTATTGATCCAGGATTTTAAATGTATAATATGGATGGATGGATGTATATACATACCTATTTATGAACAAAGTATAGTATTATGTGCATCTGTTGTTTAGTACTAATACTTCGAGCTTTTTAAAAGTTCAATTGGGGCTAGATGGCATACATTTCAGTGAATATTTATCTTATAAGTATTTAAAAATACATAGGTTACCGGAACAGCGACTTAAAATGGCGATGCGCCAGCTCACGTATGTCTTAGGTCATATGAAACTGAATCTATGGATTCTCTCTAGAATTGCGCTTACTTCTACTCGTATATATTCAGCCAGCAACCGGTTTACCCGATGGTAAGTGATATTGCCTGTCATGGATACATAAAAGGAGAAACGAATATGTTGCCAACTTTCAAATGCCAAAAAAGGAAATGGCAAGCTTATGTGAAGAAAAATATTGTTTATGTAAGGTGTCAGGACATTAAATTAACATTCCGGTAGACTACCCTCCCCCCTTCATCTCATACCCCGATACAGGTAAAATGGGAACTTTGTTCCCGATTCTAAATTCGGGGGAAATTGGGTTCAAATTTTTTATATCTTCCCCTGACATTAACTTTAGAAGAAGCAGTGACTGTAACAGTATATTGAGAAACATTAACTATCAGCCTATAACAACTCACTGCCGGATACAGGCTTTCTTCAGCATAATTATGAAGAGGGAACATTATTGCTCATATCCAAGTTTCAATGGATGGCAATCAAACTCGGCAAAGCAATTCATTGTCGCCTCGAACAATCAACTATAGAGACGTCGGGGCGCGTGAGCTGTGATATCTGTCCATCGACATATTGCATCGGAAGGATTTGACAGCCATTGTGGACTGTATCAGTGCGCATTGCTTTCAAAAATAAATAGTTAATATAATATGAATGTATTTTGATGAATTTAGTATCATTTTAAGTAAACTTACTCGTCGTACTTACCGCTTTGAATCCACTATTAGTTTTAACAATTACGCAGTTGTTTTTTACAGTTCACACTGTAAAAAATAATTGCCGGCTTATGTGTTCATCGTGAGGAAACCTGCGCACAACTCCGAAGAAATTTAAGGCCTTTGCGTGAAGTCGTCAAATCCGCACTGGGCCCGCGTGGACGTCTGAGGCCCAATCACTCTCTACGGTAAGGCTGTGCCCCTCAAAAGGACAGATGCTGTTATCATTAGCTACAGACCCTCTTCATGAAACATTGAAGATTTCATTTAAGAAAGATTTAAGTAAAATAAAGTTTCCGCGCGGCGCGCAGCTCGCATCGCGCGGATTATGATTATCGCGGGAAATAATATATTTGACCGCGGGCAATATAAAAAGATATTCTGTATATATAAAGGAACCGCCAAAGAGAATACAGTTTGTAGGCTTTTGTTTAGATAAATGTACGTTCATTCGAAATATGTGTATGTGTGCTGTCGCTGCATTCGGAACACTTTTCAATTGTTTTGTGAACATATCACGAATCTTATTTTTTACATCATTGACCGCGGGGCATAGCTAGTATTTAATATTTGTGTCAAACGCCTTAGCAAGCGGCACGTGTATACCGTCCCGGCAAAGGATTTGCATCGCCCCGTCGGATAAACCCATATATTTTCACCGGGATCATCAATAACACGTCATTCCACAACCCATAAGCAAGAATGAGTCGACGCGGTGACACGCATGAAATTTGAATGGAATTACGTTGCTTATTTTTCTTTGGGAATTATTTCACGTGTTGTTTTCGTGTACACAATGACACGTAAAAAGGGACATTGTAACCCTGTTTAATAGACATTAACACAGTGTTATATAGCCCTAATTTTAACAAAGAGTTTCTACTTTTGATGACCAATAGGGTATAACGGCTGAGACGTCGGCTGGGCACTAGTTTCTCCAAGGCTTCCGGGTACGATTCTCAGGCAGTTTAAACATTGGTGTGCATGAACATACCTATTGAAAGATAGCTGTCATCATCATCAGCTCATTGATCAACGTCCCCACCGAGGGGCACGAGCCTACCCGTATACGGGTTTATAGGCCTTAGTCGTCCACGCGGGCCCAGTGCGGGTTGGATTAACATAGCTGTGTATTGTCTGGACTTGTACAACAAATTCGCAGTCGGTGACCATTTCTCAGCTGCGTATTTTATTACGGTAGCACACATTCCTCTTTATTAATTTCAGAATCTTTGACATTACGTCGAATGCTGCCCTAATTCTTACTAGCTTATCTTAAAGTTATGACTATTAATTTAGATTGTTTAGTGATAATTGTATTAATATACTTTTCATTAACCCATTAAAATTCTTTCTTTCTTTCTTTAAACGCCGAGAATCCATACACAATAGAAAATCTATTGAGTCTGGCGCCTTAAGGCGTCATAGGCGGTCAAAGGGTTAAATCGACAATTTCGTTGCTCTAAATAATAATATTTCTATCTATACAAACATTATATTACATATTATCACCATCGAATGTGTTGATCAAAAATGAATCATATTCATATTACCATAAAATGTATATTTATTCACCATCAACTATACATCCCCGGCGTACTCGTGCCTATGCTACGCGGGTAGCGTCGGCCGCATTAATCACGCGATCCAAAACTCCCAACTCCTCGACGGAGTTCAATATCCAAAGTATCCGGGTTTAATTCCAAGGCGGGTCAATTTGGTTGGCGCACGCGACAGGATGTCCATTAACTTTGGTGCAAGTTTATATTTTACTAGATTACTGACGCGATTTCGTCCGCGTAGAATAGTTTCTGCTATGCTTTGGATTAAAGAGTGGCTATCGAGTTTCTTGCCGGCTCTTCTCGAAGATCCTACTTATTCCGAACCGGTGGTAGAGTCATAAAAATATAATAATAATTATCGATTCAAAAGTATCTGTAAAAGGTTTATTTAAATAAAAATATTTTGAGTTTGACCTTAAAAGTAGCTGGATTTTTATATTTTGTAAACAAAAACTTCGTTTATCTTTCATAAGAAGTAACTAATATTTTTATACAAAAATTATACGCTACTTCACGTATATTACTTCTGATACCTCGTCTTGGCGTCTTGACCGCCCTATTCACTTGTTAACATAAAAAACAGCCAAGTCAGCCGTGTCAGCGTCCTATTTGCAGTACATTCTCGAGTCCGTATAAGCCCAGAGTGTGTTTTCTTTGTCGATACGACAAATCGCTAGTTCACACGAACACCTTGCAGTACTATGACAAAAAGCGAGTAACAGAAAATTTCGATTTTAGCGGAGAGATGCGGAAAAGTGTAGTGAATAATCATACACTCGACACAAGTTGCTGGTAGAAACTGGATGCGTAAGCGGTAGATATCGGGATATTTGAAGAAAAATGAGGGAGACCTATGTCCAGCAGTGGACTGGTAGGTTGAAGAGAAAGAGAGAGATCCACTGACATCCACACAACGCCATATAGCCTATTGCCATTCAAGCAAGAAGCTTATAATATTGGTACTTCCTATTCAACCTATCGTAGTCCACTGCTGGACATAGGTCTCCCCCATTTTGCGCCAGATATCCCGGTCCTCCGCTTTCCTCATCCAGCCTCCACCAGCGACCTTTCGCAAGTCGTCGGTCCATCGGGCCGGAGGGCGTCCTACACTACGCTATAATACTAATATTGGTACTTAATAAAGAATAATCATACTTATGCTAATGTGTCATCATCATCATCAGCTCATTAAACGTCCCCACCGAGGGGCACGAGCCTACCCGTATAGGGTGTATAGGTCTTAGTCATCTACGCGGGCCCAGTGCGGATTGGCCGACTTCACACACAACCTTCGAATCTCTTCGCAGGCGTGCATGAAGGTTTCCTCACGATGTTTTCCTTCACCGTAAGAGGGTCGGATAACGTACATATATTTTCGAAAATTCGAAAATACATTGGTACGTGTCGGGATTTGAACCTCAGCCCTCCCGGTAGGAAGGCGACAGTCCACACCACTGAGCCACCGACGCTCTAATGCGCCAATGTGTGCAACAATGAATAATATCTATCTATCTAAAGCAAAAGTAGTGAATTTATACTTCTAACAGTTAATTAAATAATACAAATATTGTACATCCGTTCTTTGTCAATCAATATATATATTATTAATTAGAACTTGGGAAACTTTCAGCAAAAGGACGTAAACACCCCCGCTCCCCGGCCCCGCAGCGCCCAACCGCTCCACTAATTCAAGTTTGTTTACATTCAAAAGCACAAAACACTATCACATACTTCGCTTAACATACCAAATAGGTGCACACCTCATCTAACCACCGGTTAAGACGCTCACTAGCTCGGAACCGCGTTTAATTACGTTGAAATTAGGATAACGAGGTTGCCCCACAATGATTTAACGTGGGCAATGATTATTACGTAAATTGCGTGCTGATTATCGCCAAAGCAATTATACGGCAAGTGGGTGCACTTTGAATATATCGCTTTATTTTTAACTGACGTCATAACAGGGCTCATATCCATTAAATAAATAAATATCCACTGACAGTCACACAGCGTCATCTAGCCCCAAACTAAGCATTAGCCTGTAATATGGTAACTAAACAACGGATATACTTATATACATATTATACAAAGAAAACACCCAGACAAATACTTATTAGTACTTCCCGGGGATTGAACCCGGAACCCTTGGTGTAATAGCCAACGTCTAATCCATTACACCAAATGGGTCATCAATAGGTATCGTAAGAGGCTCAATTTGTTCAAACTAGTAAACGTGGGACGACTTGCGAAAGGGCACAGGCAAAGGCTAGATGAGGAAAACGGAGGACCGGAATATCTGTCGCAGAATGGGGAAGACCTATATCCAGCCGTGGACTGCGATAGGCCATACTTCAACATGACTAGGCCTAGAGAGAATACCATATACTCTAATTATATTATTTCCTTGACCTTTTGAAGATCGACAACGCAATCTTTAATTCGTTAGTCACCATAGGACAAAATGTGTAAATACCCAATGTACATTCATATTTATTCGTTTAAATATTTAGAACTACAAACATCAGCAGCAATTACCCGATAACACTTTCGATTTGGATTAAAATAACTTTGACTTTACCTGCTGACGGTAATTAATGAGTACATTTAATTTAATTCGTGTAGGCTTGTGTTGTTCCCCGACCGTGGAACTAACTACTATCATTATTACGCATCATTACAGAGACTAATACCACCATCACGAAGACTCAGGGATGCGTGTGTTGAAGTAACTTAATATATTTCCCTTTTATCCCAATTCATTTTACTTAGGACTTGTTTTGCTGCTTACCTTTTGTCTTCTGTTACAAAGTGTACAAAACAATCGGTACGCTCAACTGATGGTAAGTGATACGCCTGACCATGACAGAACGGAATTGAATGATACCAACAACTAATAGACAGTTATCATTCTCCATCAACGCCGTACTGCCCCGTCACCCGAGACAACAGATGTTAGGTCTCTTATACCCGGTAATTTCACTAGCTACAGTGCCCTCATCCCGAAACACAGAAGTGCAAAACAATTGTTTCACGGGACGATATTTAGCACTGCGGTGGTACCTACCTAGACGACTAAATACCGAGTGAAACCTGAGAGAAATATGGGAAAACAGTAGTTTGTTAAGTGCCGCAGCTTCAATGTTTTAGCTAGTCAAAACTCGCCATCATCATCACGATTATGAGCCTATAACGTCCCACTGCAGGGACAAGGCTTCTCCACACAGCATAACCAGAGGGAGCGCCATCCCCAATTCAGGCAAGAGCCTTGTACTATGTGCTTCACAATTAATTGACTGAGCTTTTACAAATTACATGGAAACCTCACCAATAGTACCATACCATAGTAATCAACAAAACCAAACAAACAAACGTGTTCATCATCATTGTCAGCTCATTAAATGTCCCCACTGAGAGGCATGTGCCTACCCTTATAGAGTGTATAGGTCTTAGTCGTCTACGCGGGCCCAGTGCGGATTGGCCGACTTCACGCACAACCTTTGAATCTCTTCGCAGGCGTGCGTAGGTTTCCTCACGATGTTTCCTTCACCGTAAGAACGTCGGATAAATGAACATATAATTTTGATATACGAAAATACATTAATACATAGCGGGATTTGAACCTGCACCCTCCATTTCGGAAGGCAACAGTCCACACCAATGAGCCATCGACGCTCACACAACAAACATGTTCATGCACACAAATATTTATACTGCCCTGGCACCAAACTTGGTCCCCAATAGTATAGTAGTTCCATCAGAATTTTCAATTTTCCTTCTACAAGCAGAAAAATCTGGCACAGAATGTGAAAGGGCATCCCAACTCAAACTTAGATATATGCAGTGTCTCGAATTATTTATCGTATGGATATTACATAGGTAGAGAGTATTGAAACATATAAACATTTCAATTTGCTAATTGAAATGTTTATATATGAACGGTTGAATTCCATTAAGCTTAAAAACAAGGGTATATCGTCCATGACTGGTTCAAAGTGACAGTCAGGGAATAAGGGTTAACTTCTTGTTAATTTATAAATACTTAAAAAGTAAAGGTAACATGTCCCAGCAGACCCTAAAGTTCATTTTATCAATTAACCGGGCAGCTAAAAAGGCACGTATTAGGGTACGTCTACCTTTGCGGATTTATGGATAATGTATAATCATCATCATCATCATAGCTTGATTTTGCAAGTCATGTCCGAGCTCACATTCGAAATTCAGACTGACAGGGTGTCGCCGTCGACGGATACGTCTGGGAGGACATCATATATAGCTTAAAATGTCCACTGCTGAACGAAAGCCTCCCCTAATGATTTCCATGCGACCGATCCCCCAGTTGACATCCATCGGCTACCCACCACCTCAACCAAGTCATCCGTCTATCTGGTTGAGGGTCGGCCTACGCTTCTTTTCCCTTTACTTGAGAACCTTTCCATCTCTAAATATTTCTTAAGTATGTAATGGTAAGTCTTCGGTCTTCGGAATCCCTTTTAATTTACTTTGGCAACAAATTGAAAATAAATAAACACCTTTAACTGCACACAAACGCAATTTATTCTCACACGAAGCAATTGACTTCAACTATGGGAACTAAACAATGGACCATCTTTCTTTCTTAAGCCTTCTTCTCCCTCTCTTTCTCTATCTCTTCAACCTATCACAGTCCATAGCTGAACATGGGTTTCCCCCATTCTGCTCCAGATATTCTGCTCCTCCGCTTTCCTTATCCAGCCTCCACCAGCGACCTTTCGCAAGTCGTCGGTCCATGGGGCCTGAGGTCGTCTCTAAATGAGTTGTTAACCTCCCTCTGTAAATCACCATCATTCCAATTTCGATAAGAAAACTGTCTGACACGATTGTCTGAAAAGAAAAGATGATTAAGACCTGTTCAATGTTTATGCAAACAAATGTTTTACTACCCGGGGATCGCACCCGAAACCCTAGGTGTAGTAGCGGTCGCGTCTCAACTATTACACCGAACGGGAAAACATGACTTGCCTAAATTTAAACAAATGTTTAGTTTTGTGTTCAAAATGGTGGAAAAGGTGAAATATATTCAATGGCATAACACATAAGGTCATAAATAACAATGGCGGGACTCGAGCGATTTGAATCCGCAGCGCGGCGGCGCGGATCGATGGCGCGCGGACACTTTTAAACTGAATACATTATATATATACTGTCTCTCTTCATCCTATCGCAGTCCACTGCTGGACAAAGGTCTCCTTCATTCGCTAGATATCCCGGTCCTCCGCTTTCCTCATCCAACCTCCACCAGAGTCCATTCGCAAGTCGGTCCCCCAGGCCGGGTGTCGTACTGTTATGAGCCTCTTGGATTTAGAGATTTTAAAACAAAGAATTATTAAATTTAGAAAAGGCAGCCGTCTAGCTTGGATGTTGGAGTAAGACTGAGGATTGGATGTATAGGAATTAGGGACTAAAACGAGAAATGATGATGGTGCAAAAGGTAGGTCATGAGTGGGCAAGAGCGTATGCTATCTATAACAGTACGCTACGCTTGCCGAGACGCGGTCTCCACTCCAGAACTTGTCTGCTCCAACGGCCCGAGGTTCTGCGACATACGTGACCGACACACTGCCACTTCAACTTGCTGATCCTGCGAATTATGTGGTAACTTTAGTGCTCTTATGGTTGTAGTATTTATACTACATAGTTAGTATTATAGAGCGTCGGTGGCTCAATGGTGTGGACTGTCGCCTTCCTACCGGGAGGGCTGAGGTTCAAATCCCGACACGTACCAATGTGTTTTCGAATTTTCGAAAATATATGTACGTTATCCGATGCTCTTACGGTGAAGGAAAACATCGTGACGAAACCTTCATGCACGCCTGCGAAGGGATTCAAAGGTTGTGTGTGAAGTCGTCCAATCCGCACTGGGCCCGCGTGGACGACTATGGCCTAATCACCCTATACGGGTAGGCCCGTGCCCCTCGGTGGGGACGTTTAATGAGCTGATGATGATGATGATGATGATAGTTAATATTAACATTCACAGCAACTAAAGCTATTAACGTCCACTGCTGGACATAATGATCCTAGGATTGTAGCCGGGACCGAAGGCCCAACGGGACCTACGAAGCACGGAATCAACCACAGACATCAGAATATACATTAGACTGGACAAGCCGCCAAGTTTATAGGCAGTCCCAGTGCCGCAATTTCTTTTCGGTTCTTACCTGTGAAAAATTATTATATTTCTTGGTAAATTTACTGATTTATTGCGATGATAGCATGTTACAATTGCACAGGATGGCATTTTGGAAAAAAACGGTAATTTCTTCTAATATTCGTGCGTCTTGACTTTTATCACAGAGCGTAAACTGGTAGCCAGTGTATGCTCGTTGAGCTTACATTTGTCGCACTTTAAACGCGGCTTGCCCCATCTCCTGTATTGGGAAATCTGTGGAATCAACTTTCTTTTCTAACAATCGGGATATTCAGCCTGCAAATTTATAATTTTTAATCTGATCTGAAATAATTTTATGCTGTACCAAACACTTTTTTTTTAAAGAGTAACTACTGAGATTTTTGTTGGATTCTTCTCAGTAGATAATTACAGTCCGAAACAGTGGTAGCTTCATTTGACATTCGTTAGTGTTCTTTATGGACCTTAATTGAATAAAGACAGTTTTGATTTTGAATGTCCTCAATGTGAAAATTGGGAATATCGGACGAAGTTACTTTCACAATGCGATCTCCCCGTGGGATAAAAACCCACTACCCCAGGTTCATGCATCGATCTAGACTCATCGCTCACACCACTATTTTTATTTATTTACTTAATTTCTAACATAAGATAAGACGCATAATAAACTAGTAAGACAATAAGAAGCTGAACGCTATTCTTAGAACAATAGGTAATTTACAGACTGCATTTAACCATACAAAAGTTTACACATTTTTTTAAAATTAAACTTAAAAAATTCACAGAAAAGAGTTCAGAATAATTATATATACGGTAGGTATATATAGAGTTCAGAAAAGTATATATACGGTGGGTATATATAATTTTTCTGAACTCTTTTCTCTTATTTTTGTCAAACCATCAAGACAGCATCCTGAGATACATTCATATTGAGTGTAGAATCTTCACACTTACGTCCGATATATACATAAACTCTGAACTTTTACACTCCCGTAAAGTTTCACGTCATTTAAAATTGAGCTACAACAAAATTGGTTGTCGTCCCTTTTTTTGCTAAAATCGCAAAACACAGCCAGTAGCCGCGGGGAAATTGTTTAACGCGTCTAAAATTGGGGCATAAGTCACCCGGGGCAAGTTAAAAATGAGGTTATGGTGAGCCATCGGAAAATGACGAACATTTTTCATTCTTTTGCAAAAAAGCACGCTGACAATTTTCAGATATTAGGTTTTGCAGCGAAGAGACGGGCGGCGGACGTGCTAACCTCATTCTGAACGTTACAATATTTTAGCTGGGGAATATCAAAAGAAAATCAAAATGTTTTGTATGTAAGATGTAGATATTTATCATATGCCTATTTGGTGCATCAAAGAGTTCAATTTTATAAGTGACTGACCGTTTGTTTAATGTTTTAAGCTGTAAAATCTACTGCCAGGCCAGAACTTACAAAATAAATAAATAAATCTTCTGTTTATTTATTTATTTTAGTAATAATAACAGCATAAATATTAAAAAATACAACTTAATTTTGAATACAATGCTAATAATATTAAAAAAGGCTGGAAAATTTTATATAGGCCTTTTCGCAGTTGTAAAAATAGACAAAATTGATGGAAAGACAGTTAATCATCTGCAGCTGCGAAAAAAAATGAACGTGAACAAAAAAGGGAACTGTGTTATCCCGAATTGAATGGAAGCTAAACCGCGGGCAGAAGCTAGTACTTCATAAGTAGTAATAAATAAACTTTGAAATTATTATTAATGTACAGTTTAATACAATAGCTGTACGAGTATAAGCAAAACTTCATTACATAACAAACCGAAAACCAGCAGCTGCGGAGTTATTTCGCTTTTGTACATTACGCTACTTAACTAGTTCGCTGCGGTCTATTGTTTACGAATGACCCAAACAAATGTTGCTTTACTTTATTTGAATAGAACGTTGGTGTGTTTATATTTGAGTGTCAATGGGAAATGGCATTTGGACTATCGAGATGTATAAAATAATATGTGGCGGGATTTGAACCTGTATCCTCTAGATCGGAAGGCAACAGATCCAATGAGCAACCGACGCATTTGTAAATACATACATAATAATTAATATACACAGAAATAGCCAGACTAATACAAACAGACATGTTCATACAGACATGTTTGTACTGCCCGGAGATTGAACCCGGAACCCTTATTATTGTACCCGACGTTTCAACCATTACACCAAATGGGTCGTCGTTAAAACAGATTCATAACATTCCTTAAACGGTGTGGCCTTACATTAAAAAAGTTTGCCCTCTCTTTTTTGTCAAGAACATGATGAATGAATGAATAAATTTATTTTCAACCAACACGGATAACATAATATCATATCAATACAAACAATGAACTTACATTAAAAAATACATAAAATTCGAATGAAATAAATTAATGAATAATTGCGCAAAAAAAGTATATACTTCTTATTTCTGATGTTGGGTTTAGAAAGGATTAAGAACTATAATTTATGCTGATGTCTTTCCTCATACATTAGGCAGGGCTACCATCAAATGCGTCACCAAGCTCGGCTTTGAGTGATATTAATATTACACCATTATCCACTTTCATGGTTGGTTAATAGCTTTATCACAACTGTTAACCGTTTTAGTTATTATTCTATAACTACACCAGTAAAGGGTTTAAGACATTTTATAATTTGATTATAGCACAATTATGCAGAAGGTCGTTTGCTCACTCAATTTCATATATCTCTCCCGCCATAACGGGGCCTAAATTAAGTAATTACAAGTAAATGTACTGATTTACTAGTAATTACTACACATTTATATTTTATAATGATTAATATGTTGAATGAATACTAGGTGGTAGACTCGATACTTAGTCATCTAGGTAGGTACCACCGCAGTGCCAGATATCGTCCCGTGAAACACGAGTGTTATGCACCTTTGTGTTTCGGGATTCGGGAGACCTATGTCCAGCAGTGGACTGCGATAGGTTGAATAGAGTGTTTCGGGATGAGGGCACTGAAGCTAGTGAAATTACCGGGTATCGGAGACCTAATATATGTTCATGGGAAGGGGACAACACAGGAGAGGGGTAATAGGTACACTGTTGCCCACTCTGACCCCAAAACTGGCTACGCTCATGCATTGTCTCGGGTGACGGGTGCAGTGCGGCATTGATGGAGAATAATAACTGTTTATCAGTTGTTGGTCTCATTCAATGCTGCTCTGTCATGGTCAGGTGAACGTCCTGACCGTCCTATACACTTTGTAACATAAAACATGGCTTATTCTCCCCTTAGATAGAATCTGATGATGATTTGTCACACAACACACGGTCGCCAAACGTGAAATGCAAATGCTATCAGAGACTGGAAGCTATCGTTAGTTAATGGGATTCTGTCGATCAAACGGGAAGGAAAATCAATAAAGACCAAACTGTCCAACTCGAAAGTTGCAGATTAAAATTTAAATTAAGGTACAGAGAGGAGCCGCTTTTCAACATAGTCTTTTATTATTGGAATCAGGTAAGCTTTGGCGTTACGGAGGCTTTCGACATAAGTTGATGTTGACTAGCGTTGCCTTATAGGAATAGTTATAGATATCTTTTATGTGCACTTTTTGCTAGTGATGTCGAGGGGAGCAATAATACAATTTACACTGACAATGACTGATTAATCAATAAATAATACTTAAATATCGACTGACATTCACACAGCGCCATCTAGCCCCAAGTTAAGCGTGAAGCCTGTATTATGGGTACTAAACAACGGATAAACATATTTTTTTTCTGTAAATACATACATATTATATATAAAAAATACCCAGACAGAAAAATACAAACAGACATGTTCATGCACACAAATGTTTGTTCTGCCCGGGGATCGAACCCGGAACCCTTGGTGTTGGAGTCGACGTCTCAACCGCTACACCAAATGGGCTTCAAATAATTATATTTGAAACCCATTTGGTGTAGCGGTAAAAAGGGATGCATATTGTGTAATAATCATTAGATTATTACACAATATGCATCCCTTTTTACTACAATTGACGTAAATTATTTTAGCATACTAACTTCGTGGGTTGTTTGTCCTATCAAATACAGATAGCCCACGGAGTGCTGTACGTCACTACACACTACAAAATTAATAAATAACAGAATAAAATATTCAAAATATACAAGAACATGAAAAAAAAAACAATACTTTAAAAAGCTCTTAAAAACATATCTCTTCAACCTATCGCAGTCTAGTGGACATAGGTCTCCCCCATTTTGCGCCAGATATCCCAGTCCACCGCATTCCTCATCCAGCCTCCATCAGCAATCTTTCGCAAGTACTCTGTCCGTCGGGCCGGAGGGACCTCGAAAACATGCCTTTTTAAAAAAAACAACCATGTAAAACCCTTCCATCCTTGCAAGCTATCTGCTTTGTTTTTAGCTGATTTGGTATGATAAGTATTGAATTTCGAAATTATTTTATGTGTTTCAATTCAACATTTTCTATTTTTATGTGATACTACTTATGTTATGGCGCCATCTTTCTCTCCAATAATAACACAAAACATTTCAAAATATTGCCTGGTGTTATGAAAAGTCCATATTTTAATAACTTACTGCGAATAAATTCAATCGCAAAAAATCTTGTGGGGAGTATACATACTTTTACTATACACATAGTAAAAGTATTCAGTATATTATTATAAGCACGCTTAAAATATTGCTGACTGTGTTTAGTACAAAGGCTCCGCACTTTATATTCTTTTAACAGGCTTAGTTCTTAGAGAAACTCATTATAAGGCGTCCGTTCTAGCGCCAACTTGTCGAAGAACTTCCGCCCCTACCTGTTCGAAACGCCGCGCCTGAGCGACTAGTGTTGGTCACTTATCGACTGAATAGTGATAAACAAAAAAAATTAACTTTCAAAAAATGCAATATTTAACAAGTTATACTCGTTATAGAGAGGATAAGCAATTAGTAAATAAATCTAGATAAAATAAAAATAAAATAAGATTTATTGCTTAGTAAAACAACACAAATATTTAAAGTATAACATAAAGAACTAAAAACTGAAGCAAAAGTAAAGCATTTGGATGAAGATATATAATGGAAATAGTTTAGGTAATGATGGAAAAGGAGTGTAGAAAAAATCAATGACGTTTGAAACTTGACAACTCATGTACTACTGAATAACAGGGGGGGAAGTTCCATGTTTAGCTTTATGTTTGTACTGTGGTTGCGTTCATCGTAGTTCGATACGAAGTGCCAGTTTAGTTATAACGCTATTGTTTGGAGTTCCTTAGTTAGTTTAACTCTTGTTTAAGAGATATACAAAAGAGACAATCTCTTGCTATACTGAAATACGAAAACTGTGTATAATATCGTTCAACTAAAACAAATCGAAACACGATAAAAAATAATATCATACGTGCCTTGGAGCAGCTCTTGTTTATTATTAAGGGATTCTATTTAGCGAAGTCATTATTGATAATTACAAATACTCCTAGAGAGTAAAAATCATGCTATCTTTCTCACTTTATATACCTTTTCTACCTATCGTTTCTAAATAGACATTCAAAAATAATTCAACAATAAAAATAATAATTAATAATAACCAACAAACCACCGATTAATACATACTTAACAATCGTTACTGTCACATCAGCTATAGAATTCAATTGACAGTCTTTTTTATTTAAAAAGGCCACCCGAGTCGAAGTGTAAACCGAATGTTAAAAACCTAATGGACGCCCCGCTCCCAGTGGTATAGCTTACGCGTACTCTGAAAGAACCTTTCTAAAGTTTTTCGTAAAACTCGTGTTGTAGTCTCTAGGGAAAACCTTTACAAAGACAAGCCGAATCGAATTTAAGAGAAAACTGAATAGACAACTAAAATAACCGGGTTTTTGGATCGGAAGCAAGATAAATGCCAAATAATGATAAATACTTCCCTTTTAGCGACTGTTATTGTTTTTGTTACCAAAACGAATCTAAGTTACCTTTTTATTGGTAGCGGAGAATTGAGCTACTTCTAGCTACTTTTTGGCGTAAAAAAAACCGGAAATGTAGCTACTTTTGAAAAAAATCTAGCTACTGAGTAAGGCTAGCAGTTGGCAACACTGGTGGGATCCATATTATCATATTAGGTACTGAATACTTGCGTCATTGCGTTGCTTACACACAAGAAGAGTCCGCAGTATTTAGACAATATTATAGTACATAGCGACTTACAAGACTTTTTTTATGTTTTACTGAGGATAGTGGATGACGCATAATGTTGTGACACAGTTTCATACAAGAGCAACTGCGACGTTAACCTTTAATTTTACTCCATTAAGTAACCATCAGTTTTGGTAATTGTAACCTGAATTCATTACATAAATATGTTTAAAATCTTAGAGTATCAATAGTAGTATAGAGCACGCGCAACGAAGTGAGAACAGTAGGCACGGGTGAGAACAACACGAAACTCCCGCCGCAAGTCGTGGTTGAGTGCTAGCAGTGTGCGTTTCTCCGGAGATAATGTTCATTTTTACGCTTTAAAATGGTCGAGTGTGCAATTCGATAGTCCAAAAATGATAAAAGGAAACAAACAAAATTAAAATCTGGTATTACTTTTCATCGGTAAGTCGATTTTCATTCTTATGTTTTGATTATACAAATACGCATCCTGGGTCTCCGCGGGGGTGAAGCAGACGCGAGAGGCGGGCACGCACAGACCTTCCCGCGCACCCCTTCCCCCGCCCGAACCCGTAGTGATGTACGCGACAAACACTAGAGTCGATATTTATATATTTTTTAATATAGGCAAGGAGTACTAAATGTTAATTTACTTGATTTTTAAAGTTATATAAATGTAATACAACTTTATTACTAAAAAATTTATGCGCAATTATTTATTGTAAATAAATAAATATTTTCGTGTTAATATAGTGTTTTATAAAGTAGTGAAATTTTTCTTTCAAGGTTATTGCATATTTCTTAAATGCAAAGGACGGAATATTGCGATATCACGCATCAACTGCTTTAATATTTTAAAGAATTTTAATATATACAATGTAAATATCAGTGGGACGTAAACGTAATAGGCTCTTTATCGAAATATTGATGGGCAAGTGCGCTTGTTCTAATTATTACAAATATTACTATAATTAATACTCTTACTCTTTTTTTAATGCTATTTTTATTTTATTAATACTCGAAGGGTTAAAAGCAAATTATTAGCTACATACACAATGTTAAGTATCATATTATTATGCCATTCAGCTGTATTTATCGACAACTGCGCTTGCGGCGCACAAATGTCCAACCCTATTTGTTATGTATCAATCAATATAGTAGCTATAGTTCTCCTACCTACGCTGTGCATTGAGTATCTGTTACGATATGCGCGCTCTATACCTAGTTATATATACTCTAAGTTTAATATCGATACCTCATTAACCCGTGTGTGTAGCATCACTAGCTGTCTGAGTTCTCGCGGCTGAGCGGCGTGATTGTCACGTGACGCTTATCGCGGGGTCCAATACTTACACAAACGTTACGACCCTACTGTTATGTTTAGATGTTCAAGGACGTTTTCAAAGTCACATTACAAAATTATTATACGTACATATAAATAAAATGACATATTATTACATATAAATAAAACTTGAGTGTCTGTTTGTAATATTAAATAAAAAAAATCTGCATGCATATGAATATACGGTACATACACCAAAGCAACAATTTCTATCATTTTTGTCTGTATGTCTGTTTGTTCCGGGTAATCTCTGAAACGGCCGGATGGATTTGGACTGGACTTTTTGGCAGGTAGATTATGTATTTTGGGAAACACGTAGGCTATTTTATTTTTGAAAATACTTTCTATTTTAGAAAAAAAGCAATATTTTAAAGCGCAGCGCGATGGCCGTGCATCCCGTGAGCTGCGCGTTTAGGTTATGTTTTACTGCTGAGGAATATAATTATATAACGCGGATAACACCGCGGGGAACATCTAGTATTCAATATAAGCACTTCATAAGTGCTTATATTGAATGAACTTTGATGTTCACCCAAAAAAACAAAGATCATATGTGATCTTAGCATTATTGCTCTTGCACAAATGGTGTAGGTATTTGACTACGAATATGCATCGATGTATATACTAGCGACCCGCTCCGGCTTTGCACGGGTGCAATGCTGACACAATGTTGAATATAAAAACATCATTTGATAAATCTCGCAGGTCGTCGTATGTGAAATTAATTATTCACGACATCACATTAGAAACCTTTGACGACCCATTTGGTGTTGTGGTTGAGAGGTCGGCCGCAATACCAAAGGTTCCGGGTTCGATCCCCGGGCAGTACAAACATTTGTGTGCATGAACATGTCTGTTTGTAATGGTCTGAATGTTTTCTATGTATAATATGTATGTATTTACAAAAAAAAAATTATATATGTATGTTTATCCGTTGTTTAGTACCCATAATACAGGCTTAACGCTTAACTTGGGGCTAGATGGCGCTGTGTGAATGTCAGTGGATATTTATTTATTTATTTAAACCTTGAAAATAACAGTATTCCTCCACTCCATGTTATTATACATAATTAACCTTCCTCTTCAATCACTCTATTTAAAAACCGCATCAAAATCCGTTACGTAGTTTTAAAGATTTAAGCATTCATAGGGATATAGGGACAGAGAAAGCTACTTTATTTTGTACTATGTAGTGATAAGCGACAACACAAGCGGAGGGAGTGCTGAGCGTCGTTATAATTAGCTATTTGACACCACTAATCGCTGACGCACTTTTTATGAACTGTCAAAAAGGAACGTTTCCATATATTTTGTATGAGATTATTGAAACGTGACGTCATTGCTCACTAACATCAATTGACCAAATATTTATTGGTTTCAGTGTATTTAAAAATACAATATTGCAAATAAACAAAAGTGATCAATGAAACGACATGTATGTATTTTATTGCGAATGGTGGAGAATACCGAATTACGCGACGGAGCTTATCGCACGACCTCTCCTACTATATGCTCGAGACGTACATCAAATCAACGTAAAGTTTAGAAAATGGCTACGTTGTACCATTATAAATATATATTTTTTATGTGATAAGTGTACAGGACGGTCAGGACGCTCACCTGATAGTAAGTGACACGCCTGACCATGACAACAATTACTAGACAGTTATTATTCTCCGTCAATGCCGCACTACGCCCGACACCACAGACAACAGATTTTTATTTTTTCTTATACCCGGTAATTTCACTAGCTACAGTGACCTCACCCCGAAACACAAAAGTGTATAACACTTCTGTTTCACGGGACGATATCTGGCACTGCGGTGGTACCAAGACGACTCAGTATCGAGTCTACTACCTAGTAAAATATGGTTGACTCGTTCATCGTTCGTGCGTGCTTTATCATCGTCTGCTCATTAATCGTCCCCACGAGGGTCACGAGGTGAGCCTACCCGTAATATACCTTCGTCAAATACGCGGGCCTAGTCCAGACTAGCCGATTTCACACACAACTTTTGAATCACTTCACAGGCGTGCGCAAGTTCACGATGTTTTCCTTCACCGTAAGAGCGTCCGATAGCGTATAAGTGGCAGGATTTGAACCTGCGCCCTCCAGATCAGAATGCAACAGTCCATACCATACATGAGCCACCGACGCTATATATAAGCTTTTATTTTCCTGTTAGTTTATTTATCCCAATGCGGATAGGGTGCTAGCGACTACCATCCTAAGATTGTACCCTGGACCGACGGCTTCACGTGCCTTCAGAAGCACGGTATCTTCTTTCTTTTCGGACGATCGTGTGATTCAGCCAGCAATGTCCTAACCAAACTAGGAAAAATCAAACAAAGTGATGTTGCCCCGCGAGATTCGAAGCGATGACCTCCAAGTTATGCAGCCGAACGCGGTGCTCACTAGACTATGGAGACAGTAGACTATAGAGACTATCCTTTACAAAAACCTTTTATTCTTTGTAACTATGTTGTTAAGAGCGTCGGTGGCTCAATGGTGTAGACTGTTGCCCTCCTACCGAGGGGGCTGAGGTTCAAATCCCGCCACGTACCTATGTGTTTTCGAAATTATATGTACGTTTTCCGACGCTCTTGCGGTGAAGGAAAACATCGTGAGAAAACCTGCGCACGCCTGCGAAGAGATTCAAAGGTTGTGCGTGCAGTCGGCCAATCCGCACTGGACCCGCGTGGACGACTAAGGCCTGTACACCTTATACGGGTAGGCTGATGATGATGATAATGTTACAATCTAGTTCTTTAAACATAAGTGTGATAATTTCATAACAACCAACATATTATACGTTCAAGAACAAGTGTAAAGCAGGGATATATGGTGTCATAAATACGGATTACAAGGGTACGTAAGGTGCGGCTATGTTTATGATAAATAAGTGTGCGGAGGACGCTCATACAACACGTCTTCATTACTCCCGGCCTGAGCCATCCTTTACTTACGTGATGAGGATCTTGACAGTCTAATCAGTGCTTACTATTGACGATCTGTTAAAACTACTTAGATTTCAAATCCATACATTTGTATGGCTTTACATGATCGTAAGCAATGATGTTATCAAAAAATGCTACAGCAGTATTACAAAAAAAATATTGTTTAGCAAAATACATTTACCAGATTATTGTTTTATTAAAAAATACTGTTTATTAGCGATACAGTTTCTGGTTGTATTATAAACTAGCTTTTGCCCGCGGCTTCGCTCGCATTAAATTCGGGGATAACACGGTACTTTCATTTATCACTATACATAGGATTTCCCCTCCTTCCAACTTTAAAGGTTTCGGGGTCAATTTCAGAATTTTTCATTAGCAAAAAATATGTTATAGTGAGCTAACCTTAAAAGATAGACATATGCTGTCGCGGACTTTTTATGTAGACTTTTAAAAGGAGAACAATACTCTCATACATGACTTTTGTGTAACTTTAACCGTTTACGCAGCGTACGCAGCGGAAGCTCCAAGTATGAAAAAATACCCCCGATTTTGAAACATTTTTCATTACTGCTCCGCTTCTATTACTCGTAGCGTGATGATATATAGCCTATAGCCTTCCTCGATAAATGAGCTATCTAACACTGAAAGAATTATTCAAATCGAACCAGTAGTACCTGAGATTAGCGCGTTCAAACAAACAAACAAACTCTTCAGCTTTATATTTATATTAGTATAGATTACCGCAATAATACAGTGATAAACCATAACGTGTCATCTTTTCCATAGAAAATTGGGATGGAAAAGTCGTTAATTAAATTCCTTACAAAATTTCTGCAAATATCCTGTCCTTATATGTATGTTAACTGTTTACTATGTTAAGGTTGAACCATTTCAAACACTTAAGTAACTGTGCAAAGTGTGCAAGCCTTGAATACTTCCAGGAAGTGTATTGTTTTCGTCGATCTGGACGTCTAAATAGGCTTAGGTATGTGTCAGGTTGGAATAAGGATAATTTGGGCCGATAGGTATTTTGGTGTGGTTTTCATTTGGATATTCTTAGTAGAGTACGATGGTACATCTCACAATGGGATCTGCTTACCCAAATAACTGTTCGCATCAATATTTGATGACAGCTGCAGAAACGCTGTCACCGTAGCTAGCTTTTGGGCTTGTACAGATTGAATACGTATTAGCCATCCGATACGCTAAAAAGAGAGAGTTTATAAAAAACTCTTAGCGGTCAAACTTTAAGCGGTCAGTTTATTCCGTTCGTGATGGTAAGTGATACGCCTAACCATTACAAATGCAGTGTTGAAGGAAATTAATAATAGTAGGGAGATATGTTCCGTCAACACTGCCCTATGCCCGACATCAGATAACATATGTAAGGTATCTCATACCCGGTAATTTTACTAGCTTCAGAGCCCTCGTTTTGGAACAGAAAACAGTCGTATTTCACGGGACGTTTGTCTGGCTATGCGTGGTACTAAGACGACTCAGGATTCTACCACGTAGACCTCTTGGAACATATCAAACAGTGCTATTTGTCACAGAATGCACGCACTGCATTGTCCCGGTCCATTTAGCCGAGGCGTGTCAGGCACCGCAACCGCAAACGTCCACAGACTCTGTTCCAAAGCTGCATCGAGGAAACTTGCGGCCGGCATACATCCAAACGGAATGCTTGTATTCCGATCGTGATATCGGACGAGATTTAATGGTCACTTTTGACCGCATTGCTCATTGGTGTGGACTGTTGCCTTTAGATCTGGAGCGTAGGTTCGAATCCCGCCTAGTACCAATGACTTTTCGAAATGATGTTCTCGTGTCCCTCGGTGGTTACGTATAATGAGCTGATGATGATGAATAAATGCAGGTAGTCATTTTTTCCGTTAACACTACTTACCCGTTACTCGTCCCCGAGACGACAGATGTTAGGTCTCTTATACCCGGTAATTTGATCAGCTACGGTGTTCTCATCCTGAAACACAAAGTGCAAAATACTTGTATTTATCTGGCATTGCGGTGGCACCTACTTATACACTTTTTTCGACTTTGGAAGTGTCTCTCGCACAAACTATTTAATTAATAAAAATAATATATAAGAAACCTCAACATCATTATTCAAGAGCTACACATTGATAACCCACACGTGTGAGTTCTATGAAAAAAAGAACTTTTATTACCACATAAATTTGCCCTGCCTACCGGAAATATTGATTACGTGCCTTAATGAAGTCAATTACTAAGCAAACACCCCAATCAAAACAACATAATTTCAGCGAGGGGGATACTTCACACCTGACGGCATAATAACCAATTACATTATAACAACCTAACCTAATTGCCAATTAAGGGTCCGGACATGTGAAAGGGCCTTAATTCTCAGCCCTTTGAGGCTTGTAGGGCTTAAAAGGCTGTATTTACTGAGCGTCGATAGCTCAATGGTGTGGACTATTGCCTTCTGGTGTTAAGTTTGCATGTTCAAATCTCACCACGTACCAATGTATTTTAGAATTTTCAAAATTATATGTATTTTATCCGATATTATTACGGTGAAGGAAAACATCGTGAGGAAACCTGCTTACGCCTGCGGTGATTTTCAAAGTTTGTGCATGAAGGCAGCAGATCCGCACTTGGCCCGCATTTACGACTGTGGCCTATACACCCTATACAAGTAGGTATGTATCCGTCGGTGGGGACGTAATGTGCTGATGATAATATATAAAATACTCACACAGTATCATAATTTCAGTCAATAAACATAAATGGTGCTAACAATATCAAGGATTAAATAATATAATATGAATGTAATCGTACACAAATAACTTATCCGTCCAAATACCCAGAAAATAGCTAAATTGTTTTCGGAAGGGCCTTCTCGTAATAACCATCATAACAGAGCAATTACACAGTAACAATGTAAGATACTAATAGCCAATTCGATGCCCGACCGCGTGGAATAATCTGCTCAAATTAAGAGGTCCAGGGAAAAAGTCTTGGGATCAACATGTCTGCTATGGGCGCACATAGTAAGTATAAGTATTTATTTATTAAAACAATTTTACAACCCTTTACAATTTAAGTTATAATTAACGCGATGTTTCTCAAGGAGAAGAAACTAAAAAAAATTGCAGAGTTTTTGTCATATTTATGCTGAACATGAGTTTCATATCAATAAAATTGATAACTAACTCCGCGAATACTACTTATTATGACTTCTTAAACTGCAAATGTGTAATTTAGCTAAACCGTGGGTGGGTACCTGAAACTTTTTGCCAATATTACCTATGTGGTAAATATGCGACAATGGTAAATCGAAAAAAGAAATTATCTGAAGTTTCAAAAATCAATATGATGGTTGTTATTTAAACCGCAATAAATGGATTTATTCTGATAAACCATCTGCTAAACGACCAACTTTGGCAAGTCTTATTCGTCACAGGTTCTCACAATCACAACTCGATCTGTAATTCTTCAAGAGAGTTTTATCACCCTTCTTGAAGAACAAGACGAAGACGACGAAGAAATAGACCACGATTCCAGTTAGTTCCCTTGTGGATGACGGCATTAAAGAGCTGAACTAATAGAGCTCCTAGCGCTGTCGTAAAACCGTCATCACACTGGGCTCTGTTGTTCCAGTGCTGCACGAATCTGACTGGATCAGTGGCTGATTTGCGCTCTACGAAAAACCATTCACATGACCGCTGCCGTGGTTACCGCCCTAATTCTAAATCTATGAAATTACCTATGCACAACGTGTCTCAAAAATGTTTCTTGAAATAGTGCCCAACAGCAATACAACTTTTGCTTGACTTTTCACCTAGAATGAAATGATGGCGCTCTGTAGCTCGTTTGGTATTCGCTCAGTGAGGTGAGTATGCTGAACGAAAAACCTACGCCCAGCATACACGTACACTCAGTTAAGTCGCCAAACGGAGGCGAGCTATTAAACGTACTGGGCGAAACCTTCGTCCAGCTTACTTATCGAAACCTTCGTCCAGCTTACCGAAACCTTCGTCCAGCTTACTTACCGAAATATTGCTATAATTTCGTAAGTAAAAGAGCACTGTTTTTTCCCTTTGGGTATTATTAAGATCTATATCAGTTTAATTTATGACATTCACGAAATATCATAGTTCCTTAATGATGTCGAACGCAAAGTCGTTTATAAAATAAAAAAATCATTTGTTGGAAGAGGCATAACATTCTTTAATAAAATACCACAAAATCTTGCCGAATTGCCTTTTCACCAGTTTAAATTAAAGATTAAAAAAACCCTCATGAAAAAAGGTTACTATACAATAGAAGAATATTTATCGGATAAAGATGTGTGGTCTTGCACTTAGTGTTCCAGTTACAAAATCTTTGTAATAAATTATTGTAAAGCTATTTGTAGGTAAATGACAAAACTGTAACCACTGATATAAAAAGATTAAAAGAGTAACTCGAGTTTCTTGCCGGCTCTTCTCGAAGATCCTACTTATTCCGAACCGGTGGTAGAGTCACAAAAAATATGATAATAATAACAATTGACGATTCAAAAGTATCTGTAACAGATTTATTTGAATAAAGATTTTTTTCTTTCTTTCTTTCTAATACTTTGAAAGGGTTTTTTTCTCATTTTGCTGTTGGCCGCGGATGGCCTTCACAACTTCACCGGATTAGGTCGCGGGCCGCACAAATATCGGTGGCGGGCCGCAGTTTGACGACCACGGATTTAAATCATATGCTGTAAAGGGATCTATAATAAACCAATAATTTATTTAAAGTATTTACATATATTTATTTGCACATAGGGACAAAAAAGCGACCTTTGTTTTATACTATGTAATAATATCAAATACCCTCTAAGTATTTCCAAATCGATATGAGATCCCGAGCATCGCATGCTCCATTCCAGTTAGTACTTATAATCGTTTGCTCAATATATCAACATAAGCGCTAACTTAGATTTAAACTTAGTCCGTAAACTAGAACCTATTTACGACTCAGACAGCGTCGTTATCAATTCCTAGACACTTGGATTGTGTTCGCTTTATTCACCCGAGGTTAATCCTTGCTTAACCTGCTCTGACGAAGCTTTTCCTTCGAATCAGAATAAAATGTAGGTACGAAAATATCAAATAGGTTGTTCCATCTTGTTGTCCATTTATGAAGAAAAAAAAAACAATAATACTTGAAGTGTTGATGATTTTTTTAAAGACATTTTTTGAACTATCACTTATCGACATATGGATATTTTTTTAATTACCATATATAATCATAGTTTTATCATTTAACGGAATCAGATCTTGGATTTTGACACGAAATTTCGAAAAAATAATTTCTTTGCTTGTAATGCCAAAATGCCCATGAAGACCCATGTGGTGTACCGGTTGAGGCGTAGGTAACGACACAAAGGTTACGGGTTTGGCTAGCGTGGTGTTAGTTAAAGGAAGGCAGATAGGAAGACCTGGTGCCCTCCAGTGGAATGTTGCAGGCTGATCATGATTGTTTGATCAAAAATCACAATTTACCAAATTAAGACCATGTATAAGGTTGCATAAGAATTGCGCAAGTATCTTCTGGAAGCTTGACTCACTTATTTAGACTTTACAATTATTTAATTCCTTTCAGATTGATATATAGAGCTATCCAGATTAAAAAAAATTTGAAAATTCTTTACTTTCCTTAAAGAATTCAACGCAAACCGATCTCTAGCTGCCGACTTCCATTTGCTACCCGCTACCTTAACCAGATCTTCGGTCCATCTGGTTAGGGGTCGGCATACGCTTTTTACAATTACGTGGTGGACACCACTCGAGAACCTTTCCGCCCCATCAGCCATCTGTTAGATTTAAATTCCAATAATCGCACAATTTCATAAAATATTTAAGAAATTTCTCAAAAGAATTATAAACCTACCTTTCTTAAAGCAATTGTTTTAAAACTCGGCGCTCGCCTGCGCCCTACTTCTGGAACATTCCACGTTGTGTGCCGTGATCTTGAGAACAAATTAAATTCTTTCCCGCTTATTACGGGAGCGGTCTGTTTATTTCACTCCGCGGATTGGTCGAGGGGATTGGATAGAGCATCGCAGCATAGCATCGCCAATGATTGGTGTGTGTGTTGCCTTCCGATCTAGAGGGTGCAGGTTCATGAATGAATATGTACACATACACTTAATAATAATAATTGCATGATATATGTTTGCATTTGGCGCTCCCTATATCTGTCATCTAACAAATCGATCTTCGTTTGTTATATTGCATTTTTTCAGGTTTAGATATTTATTTTCTCAAAAAAGTCATTTTTACTTTCTCAAAAAGACATTTACCGACGCTTACATGAGAACAATTATTATTATATATGTACGGCAGGTAATCAACACACATCATACTCGCTTATCACATTTTTGAAATGAAATAAAGAAGTTTAGTAAATTGTCGGCTACGATTTGTGAATACTTAAAGTCACCCACATATAAAACTATAATATTACCTCTTTCAAAATCCTAAAACGAAAAAAAACATTTGCAAATGTACACATATATTAATGTATATTCCTTACATTTATATTCTTCTAAATGAGCCCCATCGAGACGGCCAGTGCGAACTAAGCGAAAAAAAATAGTGATTGATTTAGCCGGAATAATTTCCCTCATCAATCATCCATCTCGAATCAAGAAAAAATCCAACTAACGTACCGCTTCGTACCTTTTGTATTGATTAGTCGGAGAAACAGGGGCTGGCTAAATCGCGGAATGATTTATGATCAGTTTTTAATGAGACAAAACACTCAGGTAATAAGTTAAAGAAACGAAGTAAGGGCATTGGAGAGGGCTATGTTCGGTGTTCCCCTACGCGATAAGAGCCGAAACAAGGACATCCGTAGAAGAACTTGGGACCGTCATAGCTAGTGTGGCCAGGTGTGCCATCTTACGCGAGACGTCCCCATTTTCAGGGGTCTGAGGATGCGTCCCGATCGGGAAGCTGTTCTGATTAATCAAAGAAGAAAATCGGATGTTTCATTAAAAGATATATATTTACGCTACATTACTTCTACTGCAAATTCAAAATGGCACGTCATCAGCGTCACATCACATTTTTTATGGCCTCGTTTCCCGATTTTACTGATGGAACTTTACGTATGTCCACGGATTAGCACGTTGAAGTAACAGTGAGCAGGGCACATAATCAGGGGTGGAAAGGTTCTCGAGTGGCGTCCACATTACGGAGAAAGAAGCATAGGCCAACCCCAACCAGATGGACTGATGATCCAGGCCATTACGATGGTAAGTAGCAGATAAATGTCCACTGCTAGTGATCCCTCCGCGTGGAAATCATTAGAGGAGGTATTTGTTCAGTGAACATATTTGTAGGCTGTATGTATAAAAACAAACCAAATAAGTTTAAAAAAATATTTAAAATTTAATTTAAATTCTGTAACAAGTGTTATCAGCTCCTGTTATCATCTCTATGCAGACGATCTGCAGCTGTATCGTCATTTTTCTGTGGCTGATGTTGGTTCTGCAATTGAAGCGATCAATGATGATCTGATTAAGATTAGTAGCTGGGCTAGTTCCTTTGGGTGCTAGTAAATCCAAATAAGTCTCAGGCCATGATCATAGTGGTAAGCGTATGCGTAATGCTTTGGATTTGTCGTCTGTTTGTCCTATTTGTTTTGATGGCGTCCCCATTCCGTTGTCTGATTCCGCTAAAAAATCTTGGAGTCATCTTTGATTCTAACCTTGATTGGGTTGTCATTTAAGGGATGTCAGTCGGAAAATTTATTTCTCTATACATTCTTTGAAATTCTCCAAAAATTTTTGCCCAAATCAACAAAAATCGCTCTTGCCCAGTCTATTTTACTGCCTTTACTTGATTATGCTGACGTTTGCTGTCTTGATGCCACAGAGGAGCAATTAAATATGTTGGAACGTCTGCAAATCTTTTATTCGTTTTATTTTTGGGCTCAAGAAGTATGATCACGTATCGCAGTTTTCGTCTGAGCTTGGGTGGCTTCCTATTCGACTTCGTAGAAATTCACGTATTCTTTGCTTTTCTAGACAACGTGCTCTATAATCCTTCTTATCCCTCGTACCTAAAGTGTCGTTTTACTTTTGCTCGTATTCCTGACGATCCCTGTAGGTCTCACTTAAAATCAATGCTAGCTTTCCACCGCATAAGTCGACTTCTTTTCTTATTCCTTCTCTGTGCATGCAGTTAGATTGTGGAACTCTTCCATCTAGTATTCGAGACAGCCCTAGTATTCAATATTCAAAAAACGGGTCACGGGTTCTATCTTCCTAGCTGAAATTATTTTTAATTATGTATGTTATGTATATATAATATATATATATATAATATATATATATATATATATATATAATATATTAATTTTGGGATGGTATGTATGTGTTATATTTATATATCTATGTTAGTGTATGTATATATTTATATGTTTGTATATTTATATATGAATGTGGTTTCAGGTAACAAACTTAGTTAAATATGTATTTATGAATAGTTTCTTTGTGTATTGCGCACTTTGTCTGCCTGTCTCAGTATGTTTTTTTTCCTGTTTAGGACTGCTGGAAGAAATTCCATTCGGAATAAGCAGTACCTTTGTACTTTTTTTTCTCACTATATATTGTTCTGACTATTTTGTATGTGTGCATAACAATAAATAAATAAATTAATAAATTAAAAAAAAGAAAGCAAATACATAGTTTAAAAGATATTTATTTCATCAGAGCAGAATGTACAGGTTTTATACAATGTATTGACAAAATTATTCAACAGATCGAACTTGTAGACTTGGTTGCCTCGAAGGAAGTTCAGGTACCAACCATTAAGTTAGATGACCTCGAACCAGGGCTTGTATTTCAGTAATTAACTTGACGAATTTGTGAAGCTGTGAAGGTCATCTGCGGACAACAAGTCATTCCGAAAAAAAAATACGACACTTTACAATCCGGTATTCTGGTCAATGTACAACTTTAGTATTAGTAGTTTAAAATTGTACTTGTATAGTAAAATTAATTGTCTAATGATGTTACCAATTCACTATAAAACAGAACAAATGAGTGCAAATTTTAGACAGAAAGAAAATACTTATGTTACCACAAAATTAGCATTACAAGACAAGAACAGTACAAAAGAATAGAAACCATAGATAAAAGAAACTAAAAAACCAAAGATGAACATAAAAACAATTTGAAAAAAAAACACCAAATCATTAGGTGAGTACTAAAAAATAAAATAAAAATTTTGTGGTCAAAAGGGCAACGTTTGAGCTTTTGTTTTTTACTATTAAGACATAGTAACAATCCTAATCACGCATTTTAAAATTATTGGAATGGATGCTTTCAGTAAAATATCGATAGAAACAAGCTGACCCAACTGCCGAAAATATTCAATGCCTCAAAAATGCCTGCGAAGATTGAACAGTAGCGTAAAAGCGATCTCGGACGACGCGCAGCCATTACACTTGCAAATGGCGGCCGACAAATGGCGGCGATTATCGCTCTTTATAATGCTAATATTTGTCAAAATCTCAAAACCCCGACTTTCGATAACAAGGCCGAGTTGGTGGGATTTATTTGGGTCATTATCGCGCAGCGGATGCGAAAAATACAATATTAAGGGCGGCGGATGCCAGTTTCTGAACGATTGAATTGTAAATTAATTGCTGACGAAGCGCTTTTCGATGCACGGAATTTTATATTTATTTATATGATGATGGACCTATTTGTGAAGCATAAATATTTGTTTGCAGGAACATGATGTAGGTACTCGTGCAGCACCTATACTTGTGTGCCAATATATAATTATAATTCAGAGCGTTTAAAAGTAATGTATGATATTTTTCATCTCTCTTCATTAATTGTCCACTGTTATAAGTCTTCCCAATTTTGTGCTAGAGATCCCGGTCGGCTGCTTTTCTCATCCAACACTCACCAGTAAACTGTCACAAGTCAACATGAGTTTCCTGAGAACAAAAAATTAAATTAAATGTTTAATGGTTGTCAAGTTATATTTATTCTGATTAAACGCTATGTGTACATATCTAGGTTAAATTATTTGTGCATTTGACATTATTTTTAAAAACAACTTAGTAGGTACGTATATAGTCGTAAAATACTGTATATTAGTAGCAGTACAGAGGTATATATCAGCTACGTTCCATCGGGTTTATATTTAAATATCAGATATTCATTCGTTTGAAGCGAAAACTTGTTAAAAATAAATATATAACAGGAATACGCAGACGAATTATTTTTGATTAACGGGAGTATTGGAAATAACGAGAGTGGGTTGCGTTTACTGACATCAAACACGAGAAAATCTCGTCAAATCTCTAGAAAAAATTAGAAAAAGTGCCACCAAAATAAACAAAAATATAGTCTTAATAGGTGCGGTGCGGTATCGGATGATGTGGAGCTGGCGGGTGCAGGTTGAAATCCCGCCACGTACCAATCTCTTTTCGAATTTCCGATTATTTGTACGCTTATCCGACGCTATTTCGGTGAAGGAAAATATTGTAAGGAAACCTGCGCAAGGTTCAAAGGATGAGCGTGCAGTCGGCCAACCCGCACCCGCGTGGACGACTAAAGCCTATACACCCTATACGGGTAGGCTCGTGCCCCTCGGTGGGGACGTTTAATGAGCTGATGATGATGATGTGCCGTGTGGAATAAGTTATCAGTAAATAAACTACCATTACTCTAACCATTACTCTAACCATTAGTGTATTAAGACTAGGTATGGAGCAGCAGAGAACAGTGTTACTATTGATAGTCTTTCGATAGCTTAAATCAAAAGTATCGATAGAGCTATCCATATCCATAGCATCATTGATCTTCAAGTTCAACCGAACTATCGATAGTCAAACTATCGATAATTCGACAGCACTGGAGAACAGATAGCAGAAATCTCTCATTGCACCTAATCTTTTATTCGTACTGCAACTCCAACCCACCTGCAAAGGGTGGGACTATGGCAAAACCCATCACTATTGGTGAGGATCATCATAAGTCTAACAGTAGACTGTCGTTGGTTGTCTATAATGAACGAACATTAGCCGATATAAAGTAAGTTCGGTAAATCTGCGGTCTGTGAACAGCCACTACTTTCGTTTTGATAAACAGCCCTTGCTACTGAACAACGGACTTTAACCAGAATAGTACGCGAGACTAATCTGAAAGTGATGTTTTTAACGAAAAAAAATATTATAAGTAAGATTGACATTATAAAACATAATTTAGCAACTGAACATAAAATATAGTTTCCAAAAAAAAATTGTATGTAAAACGCACAAACTTTTAATTTCTTCGCAGAAGTGCGCAGGTTTCCTAACGATGTTTTCCTTCACCGTAAAAGCGTTGTATGAACGTTTATGTACATATAATTTCGAAAATACATTGGTACGTGGCGGGATTTGAACCTGCGTCCTACAGATCGGAAGGCAACAGTCCACACCAATGAGCCACCGACGCTCTCTCGAAAATTATTTGTCTTATTATTTTTTACATATGCAAGACGTCAAACCAATAGTACGGCATACGAAATGCAATTTCCGAACAAAATAGAACTGTAAAAAGCTGGGAACAGAAAGCGCGTATCAGCACGAATTCACGCCAGTATCAAAAACGATGTTTTGAATAGCAGGCGCGGTGTAGTCCCGAGGGATCGTATAGACAAAAGCTCACGCTGATTTCGTTACCTTATAAACTTTATTAAATATCCGTACAATATGAACGCGACTTGTATTGTTTGAACTGCTTAGTTTTTGTGTAGGAGAGCCATTATCATCATCAGCTCATTGCACGTCCCCACCGAGGTACAATATGACATAGGAACCTTTAAGAAAAGAGCGTATTCCTTCCTTAAAGCGTATTCCTTCCTTCTGGTGCCACCGTTGTTCATGGGCGGAGTTGAACACTTTCCATCAGGTGTCTCTCTTGCTCGTTTGCTCCCTATAACATAAAAGAGAGGGGCACGAGTAATAAGACCTTAGTCGTCAACGCGGGCCTAGTGCAGATTGGCCAACTTTGCGCACAACCTCATAAACATGTCCGTTTATATTCGTCTGGTTATTTTTATGAACAAATCAGGTATGTTTTTTCAAGAATAGTAAATATGTTTTAGTAAATATATTTAAGCAACAACTTAAATTAAGGCTAGATGGCGCTGTGTAAAATATTAAATGTTAATTTCCTTTGCATAACTGCGATTCCAGTAGGCAAATATAACTTAGCAACGTTTTTGTTTCCACAAGTGAAGTAACAAACAGGATGCAAAGAACTCATTACCCGACAGGAGTTAGCCAGAAAAGAATGTAAACAATTAGCTGAAACGAAAAGCAGTGTTTTTATATTGTGACCTATTTTTTGTTAGCGTCCTACATCGCCGAATCGGGTATCTTCAGGGCTGACGCGTGAATTTGTTTGTCAATGGAAGGTCTCAGATAGATTACCTTAGAATACAAATATATAATGCTTAAGTGGAGCAGTCTACTTTTGTTATTAAATTAAGTAAATGGCGTCATTAGTAAGCTTAGTTTTGAAGGCAATCTATCACTGTCGATTGAAGTTAGTTTCTGCTAACCTACTCTACGCCCGTCACCTGGGACGACATTTTGTGTTTTGTTTCTCGTGGTCTGGTGATCTGAACGTATGGATCAAATAGCTGCGTAATGAAAAATCACACTGTGTGATTTTCCCAGTTCTGTTAAGACATTGCATACTGAATTTCCTGACTGTCCGAAATAAAGCTGCTTCAGAGGGAACGTTAAGCTGTCGGTCCCAGCTACAACTTTGGGACAGTACCACCCATCAATATGCATTATGTATCGAAGAGCGTCGGTGGCTCAATGGTGTGAACTGTTGCCTTCCGATTAGGAGGGCGCGGGTTCAAATTCTACCACATACGTGTTTTCGAACTTTCGAAATTGAATTTACGTTATCCGCTCTCTCAGTGAGGGAAAACATCGTGAAAACCTACGCACGCCTGCGAAAGACTTGGTTGTACGTGAAGTCGACCAATCCACACTGGGCCCGCGTGGACAACTAAGGCATATGCAGCCTTTGCGGGTAGGCTCGTGCCTCCCCGTGGGGACTTTTAATGAGCTGATGATGAATATGCATTGGTACCGCGTTTTGGACTACCGTCCAATCTCCCCTTCTTATTTCAAGTTATTTTTTTATTGCATGGCACAAGGAACAACCCTGAGTGCAGCAGACTGGGCACCGGGCAGTAATTGGCACAACCCTGAAGCCGTCCGGGTTGTGCCAAAGATTCATTAACGTTTAGGGCTGACGACACTTGAGCACTGAGAAGTGACCACATACTAAAGAAATGACTGAAAAATACCCACGATATATGAATGTATTCAGAACTATGTAGGTGTAAATGCAGGAGCTGTGTATGGGGTTTTCCTCAGAAATTACATGAGAAATCATGTTACAGAACTAAACATACCAACATATAGTGCGTTCACAGTTATTTTACCTCTAGCCGTAATGTTGGCTACAATGATGTATGGGATGCCATATTTGGTCCTTACTTTTTCCCTAACATTTGTTATTTGTTTTTTCCACTATTGTGAAATAAATGTTTCAATTGAATAAATACTTATTTATAGAGGAGAAACTGTTTGTACTAAATATCATTAATAATTTGTTCAATATTTAAGTCGAAAAGAAAACACACCTACAGTAATCATTGTTCCTTGTGATATTACGAGTAAATATATGTAGTTCATTTGGAATGGACATTCCTAATTTGAAAGCGATGAAGCAATAATTGTTAATTTTAATTTTTATCATTAAAATTTAATATCATTAAGAAATGGATATTGTTCCTGATTGCACAAAGATCAATATATGTATATATATACTTTTTATTCTGGTTTTAAGAGAAGCTGAAACCTTAGTTTGTGATAGTATTAACAGTATTTTCAGATAATCTTAAAATATAAAAACATTCCCAATGTCACACGACATCCAAAAACGGCTCCCCAAAGCCATCACTTAACTTCATTTGTAGTAACAGAAACCAGCGTTGAGGAGTGAAAAATGCTATAATGTCCCTTAAATCAAATGCGATAGGTAGTGATGGAATCCCACCGACTATCCTCAAAAGTATGCAAGTCTCTTGTCACCGTTCTAACCCACATTTTCAATCTGTGCTTTCAAAATGCTGTATTCCCAACTGCGTTAAAAAAGGCAATAATACAGCCTATTTTTAAAGGGGGTGACATAAACTTATTGACTAACTACCGCCCTATCGCAATTCTACCTGTCATTTCCAAAGTACTCGAACGTATTGTAAATAGCAAACTGGTCACCTACCTTGAGCATTTCAATCTTTTGTCTCCCAACAATTCGGTTTCAGGAAGAAACGGTCGACTAGCAACGCAGTTTTGGATCTTCTGGATAATATAGTAAAGTCACTCAACTCCAACAAAAAGTACTCACATTTTTCTGGACCTCAGAAAGCCTTCGATACTGTGCCCACTCCACTCTTTTGTCGAAACTCGAAAACATTGGCATTAGAGGTTCTCAGTTGGATTTCTTTCGTAGCTATTTAACAAATAGATGTCAAGCAGTTAGAATAAATGAGTTATGAGCGAGGAATTACCTATTAACTATGGCGTCCCTCAAGGCAGTGTCATCGGCCCCACCCTCTTCCTGATATTCATTAATGACCTGAGCAACCTCAATATAAAAATAGTCATATTGTATCTTTTGCAGACGACACAGCGATCACTTTTACAGCGAATTCCTGGACCGAACTACAACACACTGCACAAACGGGATTAACACTACTATGCCTGGTTACTAGAGCACAAACTTACCTGAATACCACCAAAACTAATTTATTACGTTCTCTATGAGCTCTAACTCGCAACCTTATTCTACTCCATCACTTAAAGTGCACGTGTGTCCCGATTGGTCCCTTTCCTCTTGCCAGTGTCCATCACTAACGTCTGTTGACACTATAAAGTATTTGGGCATTACTCTGGATAAGCATTTGAACTTTAAGAACCATATTCAACGCCTTACAGGTAGAGTGCGTAAACTAATTTATGTATTCAAAACCTTGAGACACGTTGCAAATCCTACTGTACTACAACAAGTGTACTATGCCCTTTGTCGGTCAATACTTAAATATTGTATTTCTTGTTGGGGAGTGTCCCAAAAACTACTCTTAAACCTCTTGAAGTTGCGCAAAGACCGTACTCAAAGTAGCTACTTTTCGTCCAATCACTTTTCCAACAAACGAACTCTATAAGATTTGCAAAGTATTAACCGTGCGCCAACTGTTTATTCTGGATGTCATATATCTTCAGCATCAGAGAACTTCATATATTCCGATCACAAAGAGACGGAAAGAAAATTTGCCCAGTCCCCACAATTAACTATCTTTTTACAAAAAGGTTCTTTTTTTCCTCGGTAAGAATGGCACGGTCATAGTACATTTTATGCGTGGAGTTTTCTAATATAATTTGTGGTGTGTATTTATAATAAGGTGTGTTTGTATTAGAATATAAGTTTGTATTTGAGTGCTAATTGCTGGTGTATTATGTGAACTAATTGGTTATGCCTATGAGTATAATCTGTTTGCTTAGGGTTGAGCAAGCACCAGTTATGTGTTGGATAGTCTCAGGCTGTGTATGGCATCTACGGCATCTGTTATTTGTAACGGTTGGATCTTTGATAATGTACTTACGATAGTTTTTTGTATTTATGATCTGGTCTTGAATTCCTATTATAAAACCTTCAGTTTCTGGGAACAAATTTCCCACTTTCAACCATTTATTTGAAGCTACTTTGTCTATATGTGATTGATCAAGATCATGTGGATGTCGACCGTGTAATATTTTCTTCTTCCACTCATTTATTTTATGGGTTTCTGATTCAATATCATTGTTTTGGACAGGTGAATTTTCTTGGTTATTTAAATTAAGTGGTGTAAAGTTTATGTCGTGATGGTTATTGAATTATGAGTATTACTAGTTATGGATTTATTCTGGAAAAAAGGACTTTAATTTTGATATTTGTTTTTGCCACAGTTGACAGATGTCTATTAATCCTCTACCACCATTATGCCTTTTGATGGTCATTCTCTCTATTGCAGATTTTGGGTGTAAGTGGTTATGTTTTGTTAGTGTAGTACGTGTGGTTCTTTCTAAATTTTCTATATCAGTTTTTGTCCATTTAATTACTCCGAATGAGTAAGTTAGTATCGGAATAGCAAAGGTATTGATGGCTTTAATTAGATTTTTTCCATATAACTGTGTTTTGCATAATGAATTTAATCTACTTTATATTCTGTTACCAGAGAGTTTTTGATGGCAGTGTGGTCTATTCCTTTTAACTGTTTGTATCCTAAGTATTTATACATATCTGTCGATTTAATGCTGTTATTAAGTCTGTATACCTATTTCATAATCCCTGACTGAACTTTACCTCTTATTATATGAAGGGTTTTGCATTTCTCTATTCCAAATTTCATATTAATATCTGAACTAAACTGAGCTGTGGTTTCGAGCAGAATTTTCATGTCTTTTTTATTTTTGGCATATACTCTCGCGTGCAAGTAAATCGACTCAAGCCTCAAGTGCGCATAAAAAGTGATATAACTAAAAAATGACTTATTTTACCTCTATATAATGTTTTACATAATTAAAGCCTAGTAATTAGGCTTTCAAATGGTAGCATAATATCAGTAATTTAAATAAACACTTGTACTTAGAATGCAACTGAACGCAACCTCCCGTAAACTGCTCTGCGCTCTATTCACAACTTGCGCGACACAACCCCCTATAAAACCCCCTGTAATCGTTTTTTTCTTATCAGTCGCTCATTAGACGTTGACCTGAACACATCTCTGCAAATTAAAGCCGTCATTTGAAGAAAATTATGGATACAACACCTGAAGAAGCCGCTCAAGTCGTTGCCCTGTTGCAAGAAGGGTTGAACCAGCGAGAAGTCGCTCGTCGTTTGAATATGAGTCAGTCCGCTGTCTCGAGAGTATACAGAAGGTTTCAAGAGACTGGTGCCTTCACTCGGAGGCCTAATACCAGCCGACGCCGGTGCACCTCGGAGCGTGACGACCGGTTTTTGGTCTCGACCTCTCTCCGAAATCGACACCTTACCGGCGTAGATGTGCAGCAGGAGCTACGTCAAGTTCGCGGGGTGACTGTCAGTCAGTGGACAGTTAGAAGAAGGTTGAAAGAAGCTAACCTTACTCCGAAAAGACCCGCTACAGGCCCGAAGTTGACCACAGCTCATCGTCAAGCACGCCTTCACTTTGCTCGAGAACATTTGGATTGGAGCATAGAGCAATGGCAGTCAGTCCTGTTCACAGATGAGACGAGGATGTGTCTCCATGGCAGCGACAGGAGAGGTCGGGTATACCGTCGTCCCGGTGAACGGTTTTCACAGTGCTGCTTTGTGGAAACCGTTGCATATGGTGGCGGATCTTGCATGATGTGGGCTGGAATTTCCTTAGAAGGCAAAACGGACCTTGTTTTCGTTCCTGGGGGAGGCCGGGGAGGAGGTCTGACCAGTGATCGTTACATTGAAAATGTTCTACTGGATCAAGTTGTCCCTTATCAAGGCTTTATTGGGGAAAATTTCATCTTGATGCATGACAATGCCCGATGTCACACTGCTCGGGCCACACGTGATTTCCTGAACGAAGTTGGAATTCACACTATGCATTGGCCAGCGCTCAGCCCCGATTTAAATCCCATTGAGCACATGGGACGAGCTCAAAAGGAAAGTTAGAGCGAGGAATCCAGCTCCGACAAACATCAATGAGCTCAAGACTGCGTTGGTAGAAGAGTGGGGTCGAATACCACAATCATCCATTAAAAAGTTGATAAGGTCGATGAAGAATCGCATGAGAGCAGTGATCAGAGCTAGAGGAGGGAATACCAAATATTGACACGAATAATTTTTTTATCTTACGCACATTTTGTTTCATTTAAACACAATAACCCCATACTGTGAAATTGTATGAATTTTCAACATTTTTTACATTATCATTAGCATTAACCTTTTTTACTAAACTACTGAATCGATTTTCATGCAACTTACACCATTTTAAAGCTCAATTACTAGGCTTTAATTATGTAAAACATTATATAGAGGTATAATAAGGCATTTTTTAGTTATATCACTTGTTATGCGTACTTGAGGCTTGAGTCGATTTACTTGCACGCGAGTGTAATTTAATGTCGTCCATGTATATAAGATGTGAGACAGTAGTATTTTCTGAATTATTTTTGAATCTATATCCTAAACTTGTGCGATGAAGAAGATGGGATAGTGGATTTAGAGCAAGACAAAACCACATTGGACTCAAGGAATCACCTTGGTAAATTCCTTTCTAATGGATATCTGTCGGGTAGTTATAACCTCTTTATTTGAATATAATTGCAGAGTAGTTTTCCATTGTGTCATGATTCTTCTTAGGAAATTAACTATTTCAGGGTTAATTTTATAAATCTGGAGAACTTTCAAAAGCCAAGAATGTGGAATACTGTCAAACGCCTTTTGGTAGTCAATGTAAGTGCAATGTAGATTTCTGTTTCTAGTGCTGGCATGTTTGTGAATGGTGGAGTCAATAACTAGTTGTTCCTTACATCCCATGTGGCCTCGTCTGCACCCCTTTTGGTCTTCAGCAATTATGTTGTGGCGTTCAATATGGACATTGATTTTCAATGTGATTGACGAAGTTAATATTTTATAAATTGTTGGTAAACAGGTTATTGGTCTGTACTGAGATGGTTCTGGTGAATGTTCGTTTTTTGGGATCATGTAAGTAATACCTATTGCAATGAATTCTGGAATAGCTTGTTTGCCTAATATAATGTCCGTTAAGTTTTGAGCTAAACATTTATGTATAGACGTCAGTTTCTTATACCAAAAATTGTGGACTTTGTCAATTCCTGTGATTTCCAATTATGTAGTCTAGATGTTATAGTTTTTATATCAGATTCTTTATAGCATCAAATTTCATTTCCTCTATACTATCGTTATCTATTTCTTCGTCTTCAATCCAAGGTGCACTATTGTTATGTATTATTGGATTTTCCCATATATTTGACCAGTATGCTTCCAATTGATCTTGAGAGGGTGTAATAGCGGGATTGTTATTTGTGTCTAAAGGTGGTTGTTGTAGTTTCTATAAAAAATTTTTCGTTTGTTGCGAATAGAGTATTATCTTTATATCTGTTTTGAGTTTTTTTATATCTCTTAAGTCTGTGCACTTTAAGAGATAACTTCTGTTTCAGAGTATCTAAGAATTCTTCGGGTCTTTTATTATCGCCTTCGTGTCTAGTGTGTATTCTGTAATTTTTATATATTTGTTCGACTCTTTGACTACTTTATTTGATCTGTTATTATTTATATACTGAGTGAGTCTTCCACAGTCAGCTCTAAGCTTTTCGACATCCTTTTCGAGTCTAATCTGCCAGGATGGCTTGTTAACCCTATTAATTCGTGTCATGCTATCTGAGTTACTGGTAATTTTAAAATTAAGCTCCTCAGATATAACTAAAGCTGTGCAATAAACTAGTGTGTGTAAATCTATTAATTTAGTTTCATCTGATATGAACTGTGGCAGAATTTTTTGGTTAAATAAATTTAATAAGTTACTAAGCATTGGCGAATATTTTAATCTTGGTAACATAGGTCGTAGAGTTGGATCCATTCCAGAGTACAAACTCAAATTTGTTCTAAACTGACCTAACATATATTGGGTTTTTTCATCTGTTATAGGATTGGGGTCTATGTTTATAATATCATTTTCTACGGTTATTGTAAATGATTCAGTTTGTGTTGCATTATGTGTTGTTTGGGAAACAAGCGTGTGAAAAGATGATTGTGTATAAGTTTGAATTGAGTGTGTGTTGATTGTTGTATCTTGTGTGTTATCTTGTGAAGATAGCCTGAAATTATTTTCTACATCGTTGTTTTCTTGTAATCTTCTCGATACCTCTGCTTTAAGGTGGTCTAATTCTTCCTGTTTTAGTAATTTATTTCTAATAATAGTTCTTCTCTGATCCGAAACTCTTTGCTCTGTAACAGCTATATGTGGATATTGTCGTGAGAAATGTTCGTACAATTTTTTCCTATATATTGTCATATTATTATTATTATAAAAATATTATGAACTCGATAATTGTATATTTCAATCATGACATACCTAATATAAATTATTTATTGCAATCAGTATTTTTTTTATTTAACGTAGCAATATATTGAAATAATTTTAGTTAAAACACACATTATCAAATTAAAATGGAAACATTGAATTTGGATATCGATTTTCCACAATATGAAAGTACAGACTGTACCATGGAAACCGGCAAAAAACTTATCGTTGGCAACACTATTTCACACGTCAGTCATGGCGGCAAACCGTAGACGATAAGTTTTAAAGAGGGTTTAAGAAGTTTTACTCGCTTTTCTCTTTTCATAAACACTTTGCACGCCTAGCATAATTATTCTAGCATGCCTTCTTTTTGACAGGATTTAGGTCTTAATTAATACTAAAACATTATCGAAATTGATAAATCTGACAAGACAACCGGAACACAAAATACCAATCAATACAAAATGTACGCTGACATCTGTCAGAGGTAAAATAACTGTGAACGGACTGTAGCTCACCGCGTCAGCAAGTTGAAGGCAGTGGTGATGTATGCCGCAAAATCTATGTTCGTTGAAGCAGATGAGTTCTTGAGTGGAGTTTCCTGTTTGGTTGGGACATTGAAGGTATCACTGATTTTCATGATGACAAACATGATTCTGTACTTCAAAGTGCACGTCAATAGAAAGGTACCCAATCTATCTACTACACTTTTTTTATAAATCATATGGTATACGTTTAACGAACCATTTGTTGTAGCGGTTGAGACATCGGCTGGGGTTCCGGGTTCGATCCCCGGGCAGTACAAACATTTATGTGCATGAACATGTCAGTTTGTAATGGTCTGGGTATTTTCTATGTATATTATGTATGCATTTACAAAAAAATATATATAAGTATGTTTATCCCCACCGAGGGGCACGAGCCTACCCGTGAAATCTCTTCGCAGGCGTGCGCAGGTTTCGCACGATTTTTTCCATTACCGTAAGAGCGTCCGATAACGTACATATATTTTTCGAAAATTCGAAAATACATTTGTCGTGTTTAATGTCAGTGGATATTTATTTATTTTTTACGTAATTACTCAATTGACCATACTATTTATTATTCTAGCATGTCGGCATCCCTGAGCCTTCGTTCGAGCACAGAACAAAAATGCCATTGAGTGGACACTTTAATTAATCGCTCGTGAAACCCTCGATCGGCATTGCACTCGGCTTCATTATGCGAACGGTGGTCTACGAGCCTTTTAGCTGCACTCTTTATATGTCTGTTTGCGTATTGTTTTAATCCAGTATGCTTAGTAAACTCACTTTTGTAGTCAAGCCTATAGTTTACAGGTATAATAAAATGAAAGATATTTTTGCAGAGACATATTATTAAACTTAAAAATGAGTCCGCAACACACTTGTGGGTTTGTTAACCTTTATTATGTTATGATAATACAGGATGACCAGGACGCTCACCTGATGGTACAAAGCGGCATTGAAGGAGACCAACAAATGATAGACAGTTATTTTTCTCCGCCAATGCCGTACTGCGCCCGTCACCCGATACAGATGCTAAGTCTCATTTACCCGGTTATTTCACTAGCTACAGTACCCTATCTCGAAATACAAAAGTGCATAACACTTGTGTTTCACGGGGCGATATCTGGCACCGCGGTGGTACCTACCTAGACGACTCAGTATCGAGTCTACCACCTAGAAAACAAATCAATATCAATATCAGAAACAATAGATTTTTTATGTGTCTTGATTCCTGGCGTTGAAGGATAACGTACTTAGACCTCAGATTTTATGTAACGACCGTCCTTTGACAGCCAGGCTTCAAGTAGTCAGTTGATTGCATATGTTATTCCCTAAATTGAAAGGAAACATTCAATATGTCTTAAATTTTTAAATATTTGTCACACAATTTTCTTCAGGAAATGCTATAAAAGTTAAGCACAAATGACGAGCTAAGCAAGTTCAAAGCTCAAACCAATTAACTATACACTTTTTCTTGAAAATGTTGTAAGCAAACCGAGTGTTGTAATAACATTTGTCAATTAAATTGACCCAATTAGTGCTGAACGCCGGATTACGTACCTGGGACTCGAAACCGTTTTAACAAAATCTCCCCTTTTCAACAGGCTATTTTGTTTTCTGTCTCTAATTTTGAATAATGTATATAATTTGACCCATGTGGTATAATTGGTAGAGATATCGGCGCTTACACCAAGGGTTCCGCGATCGATCCCCGGGAAGTACAAACATTTGTGTTAAAGTTGTCATTTAAACAGACTAATGGCTAAATTCATGGTACTAAAATTATCAAATTATTGAAACCTCTATGCGGTCGTACGTAGCACGGGTGAAAACTCACAACACACAATACATGAATCGATTGCCTACGCGCGTGCTACGTTCGACCGGATAAACATTTCACGAAATAAGTCAATGCAAAAAAACTTGCATTCACTTAATTATTTAAGAATATGTAAAGACAATCAAAAACACGTAGATTTCGTCCTCCAATGCATAAAACCTCAGTCATTACGTAGTATAGTGTACAGTCAAAAAATTTAAAATTCAAAATTCTTTATTCAAATTAGGCTTACAAAAAGCACTTATGAACGTCAAAAATATACAAAAATATAATAAAAATACAGTTAAAAATACTAAACTAAAAATATGAATTTTGATGCTTTGAAAAAAAGCGCTTCAGTGGTTTGGCCTGTTGAGAAAGAAGCACCCAAGAAAACTCAACAGTGTAGCCTTTTTTAAAAACAATTACTTAATGTTAATATATCATAAACACTGAAATAGCTGAGCAGTTTAAGACCACGGATTTTTATCACATAAATATTCGTCAATAGTGTAGTACCCTTTTTTAGAAAGGTGGTTTTTTATTCTCGCTTTAAACATGTGTAAAGGTAACTCGACAATATTTTGCGGTACCTTATTGAAAAACTTTATACATCTTCCTATAAAAGATTTACCTACTTTATGTAGTCTCAAGTCTGGAACAGCAAGTTTGTTTCTATTCCTAGTATTAAAATTGTGTGAGTCACAATTTTTTTTAAAGGTATGATAGTATTTACGGACGTAAATTAAATTTTCATAAATATATTGTGATGCTATAGTCATTATATTTATTTCTTTAAAAAGTTCCTTAAGAGAGTCACGGGGTCTAAGGTTGTAGATAAAACGAATAGCTCTTTTTTGTAGTACAAATATTGTATTAATGTCGGCAGCTGAGCCCCACAACAGTAGACCATACGACATGACACTATGAAAATAACTAAAATAGTCATTAAATGTTTTTCTTTCTTCTTTCTTTCATTAGTGTCACTCACTTCGCATACGAGTACCTTACTCATAATCTCTGTGCACGCCACTGAAAGAATAATATCTGCTATGGCGAGCGAAGTCTCCAATACTTTGCTTGCCCTCATTTTATTTTATATTATAAATATAGAATATCTAATGAAGACATAGTCGATAGTACAGGCATTCCTGGGAATCCTGAGGGACCCGTGCCTGGCACGCCGGCCATTTTAACGACTACCTAAGGCAAGGTTAATATTCATTCAACATATTGCACTCTTGGCATAAAAGTGACCTAACTCATGACATGACATGTCGAAGTTAAAAAGTACTTTTTTATTTTGACGACCTTTATGGTGTACGTCAGCTCTTGCACTAAGATTTCAGGGTTTGATCTGTAATAGTTCCCGCACACTCATTTTGTTAAGAGATCTTAAAGAAAGGATTCCCAACCTAGAGGTGGAAAGGGAAATTATTTGAAATAAAACGCTCATTATGAAATGTATTTACATTTCGAATCCTTTAGTTTTTGAAACTAAAAAAAGGTCTTAAAATTGGGTCAGTTGATAAACTAATACCGTCACGTCACAGGTTTTAACGCCATAATAAAATCAATCTGGACAGTTGCCTTGCGATCTAGAGGGTGCAGGTTCAAAGTTCGCTACAAACCAATGTCTTTTCAAATTTTCCAAATCACATGTACATTTCCCGAGGCTCTTATGGTGAAGAAAAAACCGTCGTGAAGAAACCTGCGCACGCTTGTAAAGAGATTCAAAGGTTGTGCATGAAGTCGACAAATCCGCACTGGGCCTGGGTGGATGACACCTATACACCAGCGGATGGGTAGGCTCGTACCCTCGTTGGGGACGAATATATATGAGCTGATGATGTTTTGGAAAGTGCTTTTCGGGTCAGTCTTAATCGAAATGACGCATATTTTGAGTTAGGTCACTTTCATTCCTAAAGTGCAATATAGCGCTTACGTGCGACCCCGGCATGTCTCATCCCGCTAAAATTGCAGCTATCGTTTTAGCTTTCGAAGGCTCGGTCCTTTTGGAGGCAAATCAAGCTGTTTGACCACATTTTAATTTTAATATTTTTTGCTTCGTTTTTTTTAATCAGAGTACATTTTCATGCTTTTAATTTTTTCTTATATTATTGTCAATCTCGTAAAAGTTGTATCGTCTATTCTCGATATTTGTGTAGACAAATAAATATTTTAATTTTTTCTTCTTTTCTTTTCATAGTTCATCCGCAGTGCATAATTAGAGACGAAAAAATGTCTCGAATCACGCAGCAAACTAAGCCAACCTGCAAATATAAAATTACTCTAATGGACTTTACCAATAACACTTCATCCAAATGGTTCAATAATTATTTGTTCGTAACCCGTTGTTGACTGTTGTTTGTTTGAAAATTAAATATGTGTACTTAAATAACAAATTATACGTATGAATATTTTAATCCCATTTGTCTTTACACGGAGTATACCATTAAACCAATACAAATATAATTCTACGTAATAAAGTTCAAGTTGCAAATCTTGTTTGCATCTCAAACTTTGATGCCAAAACCCAAACAAACCAAAGTTTTTAATGTCGCTAACTTGAGAGTGCCTCGGCCCAACCGTAATCGGGGATTATGCCACGGAAGTGTAAAAGCACGTACTTAAACTAATTACTTTTACAACAAATAATAATTAAATGAATTAGGTAATCGAGGTGTGGAGGGTATTGGTTCAAATCCCACCACGTACCAATGTATTTCCGAAATTATATGTACGTTTATCCGACGCTCTTAGGTGAAGGAAAACATCGTGAGGAAACCTGCGCACACCTGCGAAGAGATTCAAGGGTTGTGCGTGAAGTTGGCCAATTCGCGCTGGGCCCGCGTAGATGACTAAGACCTATACAACACCTTCCACGGGTAGGCTCGTGCCCCTCGGTGGGGACGTATATGAATTGATGATTTGAGGTAATATTTACACATAAGCCCCCGAGTAATTGACAGACAAAAACCCAGTAGGTACGTATACAATAAACTTTTTATTGTTTTTTGTGATAAAATTCCAAGGAATAATATCCGGAATAGTATCCGAGAATCCAATGCGGTTGCTTGAAATATTGCAATTAAAAATTACAGTGCTTTTAAACCATTTTAAGTTACATCGCCATACATCTTGAAGGTACTTCAAATTCATTCTCACCACCTGGATGATTAGAAGAATTCAATTCTGTCGACATTTTTCTGCCATGCGCGACAAAACAGTACTGTAGCGTCAGCTCCCACTGCAAAAAAATCCGGAGAAATGTGGCGTCCTTAAAAAAGAGCGTACACTCTCTTTAGGTGACGCATTTATGAGACCTCGGGTGTTGCAAATGTTCATGGTGGCGGTGTCACTTACCATCAAGTGATCCGTATGCTCGTTTGCCTCCTAATAAAAAAAAGAAATTGTATAGGTTTTTGTGTAGATATTTTTACCATAGATATTTATTTTGTTTATTAGTATATTTATTAGATATTTATTTATCGGGACGGTCAGTCCCTTCACCTGATTACCACGCCTGACCATGACTGGGCATGAGTATGAAAGACAAACAGTTACTGTATAAAATGACTATTCTTTGCCTATACTGCCCTGCGCCCGTCACCCGAGCCACCAAATGTTAGATCTCATATAGCTACAGTGCCCTCATCCAGAAACATAAAAGTGAATTACACTCCTGGCACTGCGGTACCTGCCTAGACGACTCAGTATCGAGTCTACCACGTAGTAAAATAATAATCCATTCGAGCGTAGGATTCAGTAGTCGAGAGGAAATTTCAATACAATAGAACTCCATGAATTCATTTACCTTTACTACCAACGTATTCTAAATACATTCCAGCATTTCCAGCGAAGTGACGCCAGCTGGTGGCACCTGCCTAGTGTTACAAAAGGGCTAAGGTAGCAACACTGCACGTGCCGGGTCACTACCTAATTTTAGCTTTGCCAGCGAATTCCGATACACTCAGGAATTGTATTAACACCGGGGAGCATTCTCGGCGACGTTTCGTGCGAAACGGAATAACAACGAACTGATAAAACCGATGAAGTGAATGTATTCTGATTTCTGATACGATACAGAATGGCTACCTATCTTCAATGGCGTGCACTCCATTTTGCAAATAAGCAGTGTTAACCTGTGCGTCCAGACAACCCGGAAAATCGCCAACATATTAAATGATTCCCTACAAATTTACATTTTCCTGTACAGATTTGAAACCATAGGCGATCTGCTGTTATCAACAGCACTCAATTTGACAAAAAATGTAAATAATTTATTGTTTTCCGATTAGTGTCGCTCACTTTTCCCTACTTGTATTCTATTCTCTGTGCTTGCCACTGCATATCTTTAATGTAATCCACATATCTTCAATGGATAAATTTATTATAGTTTGTATATTAATACAGCCCAAATTCAGTATTGTATTGAGAGCCCCGACAGGGTGTGCTTCCGATGAATAATCGTATTGGAACAACGTCACAATGTACCTAAATCAGCTATTCCTGCACGACAACTCCCCATAGCTACGGTGTAGTCTAAGTCTTGCAGTGAGTCGTTATACGTAGGCTAATTACGATCATGATAGATACCTACATCTGAGTTGTACCCAATACAAATCCAGGTAGGTGGGATGATAAAGTCTATCAGTTAATTTTTGACGATCCATTTGGTGTAATGGTTGAGATATCGGCTACTACACCAAGGGTTCCGAGCTCAATCCCCGAGCAATACAAACATTTGTGTGCATGAACATATCTGTTTGCTGTTATTTATGTAGAACAAGCAGCTCCATCGAAAACCGCAGCCACTGAACGCGACGCTGAATCCATAATTTCATTTTACCCACAAAACGCGCGCGTACAATTTGCGCGGCACCTCATTTTTCTGTGAGCGTGCAAAGTAAAAACATGTTTGCTCGTACGCAACAAAGCCCGGGTAAACACAATGGTAACAATGTTGTAACAAAAGGCGTAATTAGCCCGCGAATGTTGCGTTTGAGTTTACATCTTGGGTGAGATATTACAGCAGTAGGTAAATTTACTAGGTGGTAGACTCGGTACAGAGTCGTCTAGGTAGGTCCACAGTACAAGATGTCGCACTTCTTTGTTAAGGAATCTGGGGGGTTACCGCAATCTCTTAAATCAGTATTGTTATAATGATACGTCAGCATACGAAGTAATATTATTGTAACACTGTTAAGGGATAGCGGTAACCCCCCAGGGCGCTTTACCTAGTGAAATCACAGGGTATGAGAGACCTAACATTTGTCATTTCGGAACGAGTGTTGACGTTAGTATGACTATTAATTTTATTATTTATTTCATTTAACACTGCATCTGTCATGGTCAGGCATATCACCACCAGGTAAGCGAACTGACCGTCTGGTTCACTTTAAATTGTAAATCTACTGTTATTAAATTCCATTAACACTGCATCTGTCATGGTCAGGCGTACCACAAAACATCATGTGAGTGAGGGAACTGACCGTTGCGTTTACTTTTATAAAAAAGTCGACTCGATGAAATTCCGCGAAATAAGCGTATTATTCGCCCTCTATAGTGGCGCAATTTAACGCCTCGCAAAAGGTCAGTATTTGTCCGTGAGGGCGGAGACTATCGACTCAAGAATGCAATTTCGCAGTGTTGCATCATTCATGACGGCGGACCCGCAGACGGCGCACAAGGTTATTTTGGAATTGAGATGGGGATCTTTGTAATGCTGTCACATTGTGAAATAAGGAGTAATAAATAAATTTACTAGGTGGTTAACTCGGTACTGAGTCGTCTAGGTAGGTACCACCGCAGTGCCAGATATCATCCCGTGGAAAAAAGGGTTTTTCTTTCTTTCTTTCTAAGCATTATCATCATTATTACAGTCTAATATGCCATTGAATGTAGATCTCCCCTAATGATTTCCATGCGGACTGATCCCTAGCAGTTGACATCCATCTGCTACCCACCACCTTCATCCGTCGAAATGGTTAGGCACGGGCCTACGCTTTTTTCCTTTCCAACTTATGACTAACCAATGACAATGAATATGGACAGAAATGCTTTGTGTCCTTGAACATATTCTGTGTTTGTATTGGTTTGGGTCCTTTGGCTTAGTATAACTTTAGCTTGTTTTCTTTATATATTTTTTATACTTTCTGTGTCTCGTACTTGGTTGTTTTTAACTATTTTTTTTATATATGACTCATTCGCCATAGGTACAGCCAAAATGCTAGTACCACTATAGTTTCCATACTACTTCTTATTTACCTACAGATTTAATATTGTCTGTTGAACTTATTACGCGACTACTACATTGGTTGAATAAAAGTGTAATGATGTAGCTTGATATAATGATTCTAATTCAAGACTTTATGGTGGTAAATAAATGTTGCTCCTAACACTCTTAAGTGTAACGTGAAACTTTTCAGTCGTTAGAGATACTACCTCTACCCAGTACTTAGTTCATCATCATCATCAGCTCATTAAACGTCCCCACCGAGGGGCACGAGCCTACCCGTATAGGGTGATTAGGCCTTAGTCGTCCACGCGGGCCCAGTGCGGATTGGACGACTTCACACACAACCTTCGAATCTCTTCGCAGGCGTGCATGAAGGTTTCCTCACGATGTTTTCCTTCACCTTAAGAGCGTCGGATAACGTACATATATTTTTCGAAAATTCGAAAATACATTGGTACGTGTCGGGATTTGAACCTCAGCCCTCCCGGTAGGAAGGCGACAGTCCACACCACTGAGCCACCGACGCTCTCAGTACTTAGTTATTATAGTCATTACTAGCTGTTCCCCGCGGTATTCAATATTCTCCCGCAGTAAAACACAACCTAAATGCGCGCAGCTCACGCGACGCGCGGCCGTCGTGCCGTAGCTTTATTTTCCTAAAATAAAAATTATTTTCTACAATAAAAATAGCCTTTGTTTTTCCTTAATACATCAGCTACCTGACAAATGAAGCCCCATCCAAATCTGTCCCGCCGTTTCGGAGATTACCCGGAACAAACAGACAGATAGACAAATTTTTTTTTGCATCTTTACCGCATATTATAAGATTTTGAATATAACAAAGAGACACTACAATTTTATTTGTATGTAATAGATAATTTATTTACCCAACGCCCTCATACTATATACGCATATCTGTATAGGCAGCCACAACAGTAAAATTGTATTAACTTCGGCATGTAAGTTCGTGTTTCCTTCGAAATCTCATAAACTCAGGCAGCCCAAACGCCCCGGGAGTTAGTTTATTTCCATTCCACGCGTACTTTCAGCGGTATGAATATGAAACTACGTACGTAGCAGGTATGTGGGTAAAACGCGACTAAATGCGTCCCTTTGTGCTTAAACAACGTTTGATATGAATGGCTGAGCAGGGTTAGAAGCTCGCATTGTCAACAGTTGCTACCTACCCCTGTTCTATGATCTTTGAATTATCTTTTTAGGGTTTCGTAGCCAAATGGCAAAAAAACCTTAAAGATTCGTCATGTCTGTCTATTGAGGTTTCTAAAATATTTTTTGATTAAATTCAATAGTTTGTGCGAGAGACACTTCCAACGTGAAACAAAAGTGTCAGATTTATTTAATTTGTCGTATATTTACGTCTAGTCCCAGTATTGTCAATAGGTTAAGGGTTGTGGTAACCTAGGCCCAGTCAAAAACTAGCGCTGCCGTGTTTCTCAAAACTAGAATTGCTCTTATAATTACATAGACCCTGACAATACACGGCAGCATACGCTGAGACGGGGTCCTTTTGACAGGGTTCACTATTCCATTTCGAAAAATGTTTCGTCGAATGAGTATGTATTTTAGGTAGGTATTATTTACGTACTGTACTTTGTCTTTGTATTAATATATTATCTGTGAGTTTGTATACAGATGTAAGTTGTTTTGATAGGTGTAATATTTATATATCAATAAAATACTTTTTCTTTCTTCAAAACCAGGGGC
>PQWD01008429.1:0-80912 GCA_019425675.1 Leucinodes orbonalis | reverse complement strand
TAGAACTCCACGTGGGACTTTTCAAAATGTGACATGACATTTGACTCGGTATGACCATGGCATATAGTATATCTTTTGCAAAAATAACACAATGAGCTGCTACGTATATGTATAAAAAACGACTGGAATGGTGAAAGGCAAAACAGAGGATCATTTGATAAATTTATCTATAGGTACTCTATACATATAAAAAATTGAGTGCCTGTTATATTGTATAATTGACTTTTCTACATGCATATGAATATAGGTATATACGGCACACACACCAAAATGTATATACATATTTAACTTTTGTCTGTCTGTTTCTTCCGGGTAATCTCTGATACGGCTAGATCGATTTTACCCGTGCTAGGTTACAGCCCAATTTTCCCATAGCTATGCACTGCGGGAAGTTCTATGCACTGCAATGGAATGTGTTATGCCGATGATGATGATAGCATATATGTTTGCGCTGTTTGCTGTGATGGCCTTAACATATTTAACAAGCAAGTAGGCATCGCAGATTTTTCTAAGCATTACGTTCACGTGGTAAGGTTTGTGATATGCTGTTCGTTTGTACACTGATCATGTGTCAAGAAGATAGATATTTATTGTTTTCAATGTCGTAATAATTGATCCGTAGGTATGCCGACCTACCTAAGTATTGCTCTGAAAGTGTCATAGGTTTAGGATTGATAAATTAAAAAAAATACAAAATCGACACTATTGATTGTCGTCCGTCTAAAGTCTTTTTTTTAATTGATCGTATTTATCGTTTACTTCATAGATCATCGTCATAATGAGCTCATTATACGTCCCCACCGAGGGGCACAAGCCTACCCGAATAGGGTGTAGGCCTTAGTCGTCTACGCGGGGTTCATACAGATAGATACAATCTTTCGCTTTTCAATTTATTGCAGTCCACTACTGGACATAGGTCTTCCCCATTCTGCACTAGATATATTGGTACAACACTTTTCTCATACCTCCTCCATTAGCGAACTTTCGCAATCTGTCTAGTAGTAGCTAACCTTGCAGTAGATCTCCAGCGTACAAGTCACTGCAGCAATGGTCATCATCGTATGGGGGTCGAAATGGGTGGTTTGTTTGGTCAACGAAAAGTTCTACTCAAGTTCGGAAAGCGTGGTTAGATATTGGACCCTCTTTTATTTTAAGCTGGCGGCCATTAACACCCACCAATCGTATAGGCCGGCATGGCCAGTTACCCCCCAATCCTCCCGTGGCTTTGTTGTGTAATTTAATAACTACTTTAATCAATAAAATAAATATCCACTGACATATACACAGCGCCCATCTAGCCCTAAACTAAAGCATTCGCCTTTAATATGTATGTTAAACGATAGATAAACATACTTATATACTTTTTTTACATACATATTATATACGGAAAACACCAGACTAATACAAACAGACATGATACTATAAGTAGTCATATTCACAGCCTACCTAAACTCAAAAGTTAGCAATGAAGTTAGTCCCTTTTTCATTCCAAGATGTCTGATTAAGATCGCGTTATCGTACGCGCGTTAATCAAAAGACCTTCGAAGCGTTGCGCGCGATGTCGCAACTGCAGCAATTGCATAATGCGTGCGTCTTCATTTAGATCATTTTGCTGTCACGGTACAATGTACGAGTACTGATGCACTCGGGGCGCATAACGCCTGCAGGATATGTCATTCATTCCGTTCCCACAGTTTAAAATTATGTTGTACCTGATATACAAATTGCTCAAAGGTTGTATCGTTTACGTATTTGCTATGATTGTATATTATCTCGGGTAAAACTCATAATATTGTGATTTATTAATGTTTCTGGACTGTTATCAATTGATAGGAAATCGGAACGAGTTATAGCTGATGGCCCTTTGATTACTTTAACAGCTCGTAACATTTCATGTTTTATCCAGAATTGTGAAACGTTTTGCCATAATCTTCATATGGAAGTTTGGCGAGTTTGAGATACTGGTAGTACTGGCCATAAATGATATGGTGTTACAAGAGAGCGCCATTAGCCATTCTTCTCCGCGGAAAGTTTTATCTCAAGCGCATGTCTAGTCCTTAAGTCTCAGTCTTTTAGTATCGCGGTCCCTGACAGGATCTCCACGAACTGGAAATTTGTATGGTACCTTCATTACTTGAACTCATGATAAAACACCCATGTGTTGTACTGTTTTCGTTGTTTTCATTTTATTGAATTCTAAACCTACGATTTTAAGAGTCTTAGGGATTGCGAAGAGACTTAACTTTTATTTGCCTTTATATATTTCTTAACAGCTAGAGCGCCACGTCACCCACCGGTGCGCGACAAGCAATAGAATTTCTATTGTCTGGTTACATGGCAGTCCAGTTGTTAACTCTTTGATCGCCAGGATCACGGACACAAATGGAAAATTGATTGTTTGTGACGCTTTAAGGCGTTTCTGGCGATCAAAGGGTTAGTGGGTTCTTCGTTGAGTTATTGAATATTGTTCTGAAGACTACATTTTACCTTCGTACAATTCAGCATAAGATTTTTGGTTTCCTTGTGGAATATATGGAAAAATACTTTGTGAATATTTACCTAATTCAATTCATGTTGCATATTGAAAGGCAGTGTAAACGTATCTCAATTAAATTTAATAATAACTCTGACCGTTAAGATTAGCATATCTATAATATTGCAATGACAAAAATAGAACAATACTTAAATAGTATTATGTTTTTATAGTCAACAGATATCCGGGTTTGAGGAGTCAATCAAAGTAGTTTTTACAACGATCATAGTATACGTAAATCGATATAGGTACCTATGTTTTATCAGATACGAGTATATCACGTACTGTGAGATTTTGTTAAATCATACGTATTGTTTATTATGGTTCACTTTGAATGTAATCCTTTGTTATGAAACAGGATATATCGTCAATACTCATATGTAACTAAATAAAAAGTTACACGTGTAACTTTTTTAGTATATTCGCCATTCGTCCGACCCGAATTGAGTGACGTTTTGTGAAAGTTCTTAAAACATGGGCCAGGATATTTGCCGAAAAATGGGGGTCACCTATGTCTATAGAACTGGACTGCAATCGGTTGAAGTGAGAGAGGAGCATTATACTTCGATACATTAATTATGTTTCGACCATATATCTATAAATTTATTAAATTTAAAATGTTGATATTAACTTACTCTGACTCTTCACAAAGCACCCGCATAAGACCTCTTCCTCTCCAAGCGGTGTCAGTAGATGCGATCCTCACTTCCATCACCTTGTTACAGGATTCTGGAACCTTGTCCCAGATCTTGGCTTCTCGGTCTAGGTGACCCAGCACTTTGAGGATCCGTCTGAACTTCGGATTGGGGCAGTCTTCAGATTTGTCACTGTAGTCTACATCCTGGGAAAATTAAAAAGTAATTTTTAATAATAAATTACAAGTGCATTACAGAGTGCTAGACTAGAAGGTTATGGTATTATCTTCATGCTTGGAAGTAGGGTTGCAAAAGGTTTAATAAGAGAGCGCTGTTATCTGGTATGTGCCGAATGTTTTGCCTCTGAAATATTTTTACGGCACTTGTGGAAAGTGTACAGTAGTTCTTGGACCTAAGCTTGCTTTATCCAACTTCTGTCAATTCGGGAGTCTCAACAATGTGTGGCTAATGTCACAAATAAAATTATTGGCCTGTCCTATGTATACGAGGACCTTTTACAAATTATAATATTTGGTTAGGTTTTATAAAATGTGAAGTTTGTATAAGACGACGAAGATAAAGTAAATTCACAGATTCGTAGACAAACAACAACAGCGAAAAATCGTCTTGTAATCTTCATTGAACCACAAAAGATTTGGCCGATTAGAGTCGCTTTAAATTGAGTCACTTGAATTTGCGCAACTTCTGCTGATCATTCATCTGATTGTTTACCTATTAGTAATGGAGTCGTGGTATTATCCCATTCCTTAAGCTAGAGCGGAAACCAACAGAGCACGTCAGTTGTCCAACCGTGACCCCTTCCTTTTGGTCCTTGAGTAGTACTGCTAATTGTGTGGTTACTTTACGTAATTAGGGTAATTTGTTTAGGATCTTGGACTGCAACCTGTTTGATATGTCATTTATTTGTATGAGTAAATTACTCCTCATTTGTTCAAAATTTTCACATCTTACACTATTTTTCTCGAATACTTGTATGATTTTCTAAATTGATGTTTCAATTTGATCGACCATTAAATCGTCTTAGTCTAGATTTAATAGCTAAATTGACGACTGTAAAATTATTTTCATAATATTTAAAAGTACATCCATCTGTTTTATGATAACCCAATAATTTTCTGTTAATTTATGTGTTATTACTATTTAAACAAGTGCGTGGTCTAAAACAATTGTAATATTCGTTATGCATCAGATTATTATCTATATCACTACAACAAATAATACGCAGACAATGCACATGCAATTATACCGTCTCATAATCGTAGTAGGAAAATTAATCCGTGTGTCATGGTCGTGAGGTAATAGATAAGGAATATGTATGACTTGTTTACTAGAGAAATAGATAAGGAATCATCTGTTGCTCTACATATGTTTAAAAACCTATTTTATGTAATGTTAACGTATATTTTATCAAATCTAAGTTGAGTTGTTAAAAATGCCAACACTAGCGAATATGAAATCTTGTTGTAAAAACTCAAACTTTACAAAATATTGAAATCTTAACCGACGTCTTTTTCTGATGGAGGCTGAATGGCAGTGATAGACTGCAAGTAGGAGATAAGAAAAGAAGAAACATGATTAATGGACATTCTAAAATGTTATATGGGTAACATGGTTCCATGAAGGTATCAGGACATTGCTGTGTGATTTAAAAAAATGCCATAACCCTTTACTTTGGTAATTAAATATTAGTAGTAATATACATTATTACTCGTTACAAAAATTTCTTCATTTCGAAACAACTGGTTCATCATACAATAATATTATACCAGAACTTGTAATATCTAGTATTTTTGCATGTTTGTAGTACTTAACAACGTTGTTTTGTATGCCATTCGTCTAAAATACTATGTTAATCTGTGATAATGTCAGAAAATGTATAATAAACTAAGTAATTGCTTTATAACCTAGCTTAGCAACTAGAACATTATTTGCACTTTTGGTGCAGCATGAACAATGATCATTGTTTATTGAAAACTAATAACGCCTAATAAATGGTTTTACGTAAGTATTTATTGATTAATGAAAATTACCGATTGTCTTGTTATGATTAAGTAGTGTAATTACCTATGGCATCTAACAGACTAGGTGACCTGACTTCTAGATTCAACCGTGCGTCATTACGGTTATGCTGCAAAACGTAATTGAAGATTATACTTTATGTGAAGACGCCGTTCAACAAATGAATACGTAATGAAGACATGTCTAAATATCTTACTATATTATTGGAGACACAGTTTACCACCTGTTAAGTGAAATTTATTGGAAATGTAACACAATACTTTACATTTTCTTAAACGCTGGGTGGCAACTTAATGAGACGGTGGACTCTTTATAGTTTCGCGTGAAAAAATGAAAAATAAATGCAAGCTAGTTAAATGTATGTTTCATATAACTAAATCGGTTGTTATTGGTTTGGTATTAAGGATTTCAAGGTTGTGGTTAACCTTACCGAACTGTGGTGCATCAAGATGCACCATCATCATCAGGTTTATCAGGACGAATTTATGATTTATTGATATCTCATTACTTAATTTGTCATGATGGATGTGAATGAAGCTAGGAAACTATGTCAGGACCGCGCAAAGTGGCGTTCCATCATCTCTGCCTACCCCTCTGGGACCAAGACGTGAGCTTTTTTTTTAATTTGTCATTTCGATGAAGCTCTTAACTTTATCTTTAATACCTGGACGACTGGCAGTCTTCCAAATTTTGGTTTGGTTTTGTCGACATACCGCCACCGTTCCTAAATCTGTAATGAAATCCGTTGAACTGATTTGACCAAGTGTCATTAAAGAAACATTATAGTAATTTATGGTCTTCAAAATATTCATGGATAGGCGGTATCACTTGGCACAAGAGAATATTGAAGACCAGGTGCGTTGCTTCAGAACTTGTAATTCAGTGTGAGTACAGCAATTCCGAATATAGCTTTGTTTGTATTATGTTGCAATTTTTTGCGTCGCTATCGCTCCAATAGTTTTTAATCACTACCATTTTATACTATGTCGATACCCGACCGACATATTAAGTGGCCAGTAATTAAAAGTCGAGCCTTTAGTGATTGTATGGTCCTGTGTGCACCTGCACGGAAGTAGGCTGTATTAATAGGTAATGTTATTATAACACTATACTAATACATGATTCATAAAAGGACTCTGAGATAGAATCGTTGATTTGGTATAAAGTTGCTTACCAAAAACAACGTACTAGCAACAAGACCATTCGAAGAGTTTCTTAACAACACGAAAGTTAAAATTCATACTCGGATCTGGATATTGTCCAGGATAAATGTATAAGCTAAAACAGAAAATTTGTCTTCAAATAGATTGGATGGTACTTTTTCTTCTTCTTCTTATCGAGTCGATATATATTCACAAGTTAAACTAACCAACGTGAGATAAACCAAAGCAAATCCTGCTAGGTTTATTTTACTGACTGTTGATTTTTGAAATAAACTCCAACATACCAAAATAAATTTAGAAGATCCAAGGGTCTTTTAATTTATCAATACTTATATTTAAGACACAGCGTATCTGTTTCGATATAGAGGTAACCACCAAGCAATATTATAAGTAGAGAGTCATGTGGATCTATTACCTATTACTACTATTACCACAGATAAAATAATATTACTGTACAACTGGAGTATTTTGATCGATATTTGCTAAACCAGCATATTTTATTAAATCAGTATTTTTTAATACTAAAAGCTCACCTCTCTTTTGACGAGACCATTAATGATGAGCCCCACAAACTTGCCGTTTTCGTCGACAGCAGCAACTGAATGTCCTTGAGATATTGTACTGGCAGAATATTCTTCTAATTCTTCGCATCTTGAATCCGGAGTGTCCAGAAGGTCCACCGCTTGGTTCATAGGCTCGTCTAGGAAGAAAAATCTGTGGAAGGAAATGGTGAATACATTTTTGATCATGACCTGACTGTACCTTCTGGTTTTTCAGATTTAAAAGACGGCGAGAAACGCGCCCAACTTTTTATTTCTTACAAGTTACTTTAGTTTTATCTTGACATCTATGTTTACTTCTCCCCCTTTTGGAGCATCATAGCAGGCAATACACTGAATTTTACCAGATGTAAAACAATTCTAGTTAAGAGGAGAAGAATGAGTGTACTTAGATGATGTCCTGCTGGATTAATACAAGTTCGAAAGTCGTTAGAGTTCTATTCGATGTGCGGCAAGATTTATTATGAGATTTGGACTTGGGGTCCCGAATGACTAGGACCCCATATGACAACTGAATAATTTGCCTCATTACCGAGTTTTCGTCTAATATGATTGTGAGAATCGACTTGATTTAATATTTTTTATTAATTTAGTAATTGGAATGTTTTACTGTGCATTATATTTCGATTTAATTATATGCTTATTCACAAGTCTAAATTATACAAATAGGTTTTGACTTAGTCTGTGACTTGAAAAGTCCTTCGAATATTAGCTATTTTAATTATTGATGGAATTTTATTCAGAATAAGGTGTTTAGAAGGAAGATAACATTTTAATACGATTTCTGGTTTCCATAGTTGGTAAATATTAATTACCGATACATAACTCGAGAGGTTGATATAACAAACGTGTACTAAAAGAATTCCTCACAAAGTCGGTGATACGGAAGCCCCTTTGTTTCTGATTCTTTAGCTGATAAAGACCTTGATGTTCATAAGCAGCTAGCAGGATTACTAGAAAAATCCGTTGGTTAATGCAATTGAGCATATTTTTCGTGCAAACAATTAAACTAAACATGCAAACTTGTCGTCCATGGGGGCTCAGTGCGGATTGGCCGACTTCACGCACAACCTTTGAGTCTCTTTGCAGGCGTGCGTGGGTTTCCTCACGATGTTTTCCTTCACCGTAAGAGCGTCGTATAATATACATATAATTTCGAAAATTCAAAATCACATTGGTACGTGGCGGGATTTGAACCTACGCTCTCCCGATCGGAAGGCAACAGTCCACACCACAGAGCCACCGACGCTCTAGTCAGTAATATAATATTAGTATGATGTATATACCTTCTAAGGAACTCGAGAGCTTGTTCTTGGTCGCGTTCGGTGATGGTGCGCACGCTAAATGAGGGCTTTGCCATGGTCCGAGGGCGCAGCCCCAGTTCCGACAGCTTCGCCGGCAGCTCATCCGCCAACTGAAAGCAATATTTTTCTTATGTTTTTAAACTTTAACTATATCATTTAACCTTCAACCTTATAATTATAGTTGTAAAGTGCACTTTTGGGTTTAGGTATATACTTATCTAAAAATACATTATAAAGGGTTCGAGTATTGTACGTTGGTCTGGTACATATTGAGAGGTTGCCAAACTTTATTGTTGACAAGATGCACCTAGAGAAAATGGTTGATAAGTACTGTATAAGAAATTATATTCGATATCTATACAAAGACATAATTTATATACAATATCTTTGTAACACAGTATTCAGTAATGTTTTATAGTGATAAATATATAGATTTGGGTTTCAGAATGACGTTTCAATAGAAAGCAATCATAATATGAATTAAAACCACTTATCCACTTATCTTTAAGCAAGTTTATAAGGAAATATTGAATTTCTTGTTATTTTGCCAAATTAGGAATTTAGTGATGTACGTACGTGTTCCTAAACTAAATCTGTATTTAGACAGTTACTTACATGCATTCAGTATTGTTGCAGTAATGGCATGAGGTGCACTAAATACTGGTTCAAACAATACGTTTACTGGACACAGCTGCATCATGGTAGCTCGTAACATGAGACTGCGGAATGTCAGCATAAAACTAATTGTTCCAACGTCTGTTTACATTAGAAATTTGATATGGTGGCATCATCGTTTATTCTTCAACATGAGTCGCTACTTTAATCTTTTCTCAAGTTAAAGTGGGAATTAGTCAGCTCATACGTAAGTATTTATTACCCATAAACTAACAACAATTAAAGCTTAGCGAGACTTGCAAAGAACTGAGACCAGGAATTACATTCTTGGGTCACCCATCCGATAAACGACCACAGTGAGGGTTACTTTACTTTCGCTTTTTTCATCCGGTTAAAATTAATTGAATTATGTTCTTGCCAAATCAGTGCAAGCCCTATCTTGTGGCAGAAAATCAGAACATGAAACAAACAAATTTTATTTATTACCAGTAAATGGGAACTGCAAAATATTACCTATGAGTATAAATTAAGATGATGTAAAGTCTAGTACTAGACTTACAAGTTAATTCGTACCTGAATAATTTAGTTCCATATTTATTAAGTATTTATCTTTGTTAAGGTAGTAAACGCCTTAAATAATTAAACACTATTTTATAAATTGCGCTTGACATACAATTAAGGTAAAGCTAAAGCATTCGAATTATACAGCCTGTGCAATAGTAGCGGTCAACAGTTAAGCACCCTGAATGTCTTGTATCTAAGGGCCGTTCCAATACTTGAACAAAGTCCTACGCCGGTTCACGCATATCCGGTTGTGTTACCTTGGATACCTTTATCTACTGTGAATTGTTATGCTCAGCTGTACATAGGACTAATGCACACTTATCCTATTTGATATTTGAACTTAATTATTATGAAATATGAAAAAATATACACAATAATTAATAAATAAATTAATTAATTTTGATACAGTTTAAGAGACAAACACTTATTACATTGACAATATTAAAGTGCCGGAAGATTGGCGAAAAGCTGTTATAGTTCTGCTATACAAAGGGAAGGGATCACACCAGGATGCCAAAAATTATCGGGGTATCAGTTTACTTAGTGTTGTCGGCAAATTGTACGCGAAAGTATTGATTGAAAGGGTTGTGAAAGAAACGAATGATAAAATATGGGATGTGCAAGCGGGATTCAGAAAGGGAATGGGTTGCTTAGATCAAGTCTTTTCGTTAAGGTGCATCACTGAAAAGTTTCTGGCTAAGCACCAGAAAGTGTTCTGCGCCTTCATTGATCTAGAGAAGGATTGATAGAGTGGATAGAAATGAGTTGTGGAATGTATTGTCCGAGTTTGAATTGGAGAGCTGGCTGATACGGGCACTGGGATCGCTTTACGCTGATTCCATGGCATGTGTTAGACTGGGTGGTGCTTACACGGACTGGTTTAACATCTCAAGGGGGGTTAGACAGGGATGTGTAGCATCACCTTGGCTCTTCAATTTATTCATGGACAAATGTCTGAAAGATCTGCGGGAGAGTGAATATGGACTGAGAATGGGAGATACCGTCATTAAGTGCCTCTTGTACGCCGATGATCAAGTAATTCTTGCATCGTCGGCGTCCGAGTTGCAGAAGATGATGGATATTATGAATGCATCGTTTAAAAGGATGAATATGAAAGTAAATGTTGGAAAAACGAAAGTTATGGTTTTTGAAAGAGATGAAGTTATGTCTGATTGCGAGATTATGATTGAAAGCGAGAAAGTTGAACAAGTAGAAGAGTTTGTATATCTGGGAAGCGTGTTTACAAGAGATGGTAAGTGTGATAAAGACATTGAACGAAGAGTTATGAAAGGGAATTCGGTTAACGGAGCAATCAGCGGCCTTGTGTGCAGCCAAACCGTGTCTAAAAAGGCAAGGATGGCTGTACATAATGCTGTTCTGGTTCCTACGTTGACGTATGGTAGTGAATGTTGGGTATGGCAGAAGAAGCACGAAAGTAAAATAAATGCGGTAGAGATGCGTTCGTTAAGACAAATATGTGGTGTGAAATTGTGTGACAGGATTAGGAATGCTGTTATTAGAGAAAAGTGTGGTCTGAAAGTAGATGTAGTGTCAAAAGTAGAAAGAGGTATGTTAGGATGGTATGGACACTTGGAGCGCATGAGTGAAAAAAGAATAGCAAAGCAGGTGCATTGTGCGAATGTGGAAGGATACATGAGAAGGGGACGACCCAGAAGGACTTACCTTGACCAAATTGGTCAAGTCCTTAAGAAGGCTGGGGTCCCAAGTAAGAGAAATAAAAGAGCTTGTATGAAAAGATTGATGGATGTGATTGAAGCTAGGGAAGTATGTCAGGACCGTGCAAAGTGGCGTTTCATTATCTCTGCCCTACCCTTCTGGGACCAAGGCGTGAGCTTTTTTTATTTTTTATTTATTTAATATACATTAGTAAGACATACAAACAAGTAGTGATGCCTTAATTGCTACAACAAGCGAAGTTGAACAGAATTTAATGTAAATTTATAAGTAATGCATCTATTTAATTTGCAAGTTTTAACTGAGATTGATAACGAACTTTTTTACAAAGTGATAATGAAATAGTATCTTCAACCTATTGCAGTCCACTGCTGGACATAGGTCTCCCCCATTTTGCGCCAGACAGTAAGAGAAATGAAATAGTCATGTATTAATATAACCCGGATGACGTTAGAACTAGGTTACTCATTGCCATATTTTTAATAACTACAAAAACACATTAACTATATCATAGTGGGAAGAAAGCTAAAACATTAATGATCCTGCCTTGTCCTACTTCAGTTCATATTTACGTTGCATTAATAAAAGTACGTTACTCAATGCATTTTTTATCTAGCAAATTAAAGCAATTTTTATCGATCAATTAGTAAATTAACAAAGATGATATATTTTAAAATTGTATAAACATTATATGACAAATATGCATTAGGCCTTAATTGAATCGATAAACTAGAAATACAATTTTAAATATTTTTACTATTACTACAGCCCTAACTTTTACGATTTGAAAAATTTTCTCGAATGATGATAAATATATTTAAATATTCTTACAATCGGACATCACCAAGCCAAGTAATGTTGTCAGGTTGTTCAAAACGATACTAGAAAATAGATAAATGATAAACAAACTTATATAGTTCGTAATAACTGTATATGTAGACATAAAATATAATTAAGTTAGAAATTATATTTATATTAACATAGAGCAAGGGTGAAGGAGCCACTTCAAGTTTTACAAGATAAATCGTTTAATTGTACGTACATATATTGATAATAAGCACCTAACTTCAGACCTTTATAGCAATTTCAATTAAATAGTCCCTATTCCAACTTAATTTTAATAACATCCCTCTTTTAAGGGGTGGTGGACATGAGCCTATAAATTCAGATATCCTACTGCAGTCCAATGCTGGACATAGGTCTCCTCCAATTTGCCCTAGATATTCCGGTCCCTTGCTTTCTTGATTCAGCCTTCACCAGCGACTCTTCGCAAGTCGTCGCTCCATCGGGCCGGAGGACTTCCTACACTACGCTTGCCAAACCGCGATTTTCACTGTAGAACTCGGCTGCTCCAACGACCATCGGTTCTGCGACATACGTGATCTTGATCCGGCGAGCTATGTCAGTAATTTCAATTCTGTTACAGATAACATTTCTGATTTTATCTTTAATTGAGACCCGAGCTTACTTTTTGCCCAAATAAATATCCACCGACATTATAGACCTGGTACTATGGGCACTAAATAACTAACTGATAAATATATAGGTACAAACGAGTAACACTAAAAATAAGTCGTGGATAATGGTTTGGGTGTCACAATAAATAATTTTGTAACTTACTCTAACTATAAGGACAGATTGTGATGCTGTTTATTATCCCAAATAAATTAAATGAAAATAAAATAAAATACAATCGCAATTAAATTCATGCCTTTGGTTGTATCTAACTTAGAAAATTACGGTGGTGTGAACGAAGTCTATCAGCCAATTAAAGCAAGAAACATCAGCCTGTTACGCCAATAAAACCCGTTAAATGTCTCGGTATTTGCAAACCAACAGTTAGCATTGTTGCGATTAGATTTATAAGATATTACTAATGCAGAGTCACGACTAAGAATTGTCGCCGTATAAATAAGGACTGGCCTGTATTAAATCTACTCTCCATGACCTAGTGTGGGAGACCTTAAAATAATAGTTTTATCATCATAAAAGTCATAGATCTTGACATGAATGTAGAGCATACTGTAATAGGCACGGTTGTGTTTGTGTATTCTATTTTTCCTGTATTGTTTCATTGCCTTTGCAAAGAGCGTCGGTGGTCATTGGTGTGAACCGTTGCTTCAAAGCGCGTAAGGTTCAAATCTCGCCACGTACCAATGTATTTACGAATTTTTGAAATTATATGCACGTTATTCGACGCTCTTACGACTACGATTTACGATTCAAAGCGTTTGCGTGAAGTCGTCCAATAGGCACTGAGCCCGCGTGGCGACCAAGGCCTATACACCCAAGTACGGGTAAGCTTGTGCCTTCGTCGGGGACGTTTTAATAAGCTAATGTATATTGCAACTTCGGTGAATGCGTATTCTAGTAGCTGAGCCTTGAGTTAAATCAATCCGGAAGTGTGGATTCGAATCCCATTGTGAGTTCGGAAACCGGACAGTGGTACTGACTTTTTGTTTTTTTCCAGCTTACAATCTAGATAGTAAATAGGAATCACCCGCACTCAATATTGGTCGGAGGACAATTGGCTTTCCAATTGTCCTCTCCGATCAGTATAGATGATTCTACGACGTTCGAAACGTTGTAGCAAATACCACCTCTATTAAATTATGGGGACGAGTGGAGAAAAGGTCTCATTTATCCCTTTGCTACATACAGGATTATCGGAAAATAAATATGATTCCGTGCTTTAGAGGGTTATGTTAAACCATTCTGCGGGAAAGCTTGTACCTTGCAATGGGTCGTTAAAGCTTGATGATGCAATTCAATGCAGTCAAATTATGGAATTGTATACATTGATGCTATTTCATCATCTAATGTTAACATTACGTCTAGCAGGCACACTGAGGAGATGAAGTCTAAAACTTAATAAAGGTGTTTGCTATTGAATAGAAGACTATATTTACATTAAAAAATACTATTTACTGATTTTATTCATAATATGGTGAAATCACAATTGCAGCTAAAAATAAGACACTGCTGATCGAAGACCTATTAAAGTAACTTGGAAGCAGCCGAATTCCCAGTATTCCCCGAAAATTATATGAAACGAAATCCATTTTGAATGCAACTTACTATAATTTAATTTAAACCAAAGGCGGCATGTCGATCAACGTTCAATTAATTTTATATTTACATAAGACAAGTGTCAGACCACATTACATTTAATCAAGTTTATCGTTATAATTATACATTGAATTAAATTCATGTGCTTTTATTTATAGATTTTAATATAATTTCAGTTCAATATTGTTTAAAAAAATAACGTTTTTCTACATAAATTGTACCCACATTACACAATGAAGTGTTTTTATTAACTTTTGGCATCGTTTTTTCACCAGAGGTCGGTGGCTCAATGGTGTGGACTGTCGCAATGGCGCAAAGACTAAGGTTCAAATCGAGAATTTTCGGAAAAAACTATGCACGTATCCGACGCCTTACGTGAAGGAAAACATCGTGAGTAAACTGCGAACGCTTTTTGGTTCAAAGTTGTGCGTGAAGTCGTCCAACCGCATGGCCTTGGGACGACTAATAGGGTAGGCTCGTGCACCTCGGTGGGACGTTAATGAGCTGATGATGATGATGATGATTTTCACCAGACAAGCATGCAAGCAGCGAAGATGGCTCTCATTCTAAGTTGCGTTTAATGTTGGTTAGTTATGGTTTGACTAATAAATGTACCTGCTATCAACCTTATGTAGGTAATATAATTATAGTAATTACAATACTAAAAATAACTTCGCTTCTTAACATCAGCTGGGGTGGGATAGCAAGTGTCACGTTGACCGTGATTTTAATGTCAGTAAAATACTTCGAGCACGTACGACACACTACTAAAGTATTAAAAATATAACGTATTAATAAACTGAGAAATGGTGATAAAGGAGACATTCAAACGACTTTTTCAGTGGTCCTTATTTATAATTGGCAAACATAATACAATTTCTCCTTATTACATTATTCTTTATATCTTAAAGGTACAAACTTGTACTATTTTTAATATGATGCATTTAACGATGCTTCTCGACTTTTGTTGAGCAAAAAAGAAAACCATAATTCGTGCCAACAAAGGCCTGAGATAATCCTAGGCACGTTCCGAACCAATTAACCAACCGTTTTACCCTTCGCGAAACAATTACTTATCTCATTGTTTTCACAATTAAAAGCATTAATGAATCAACCGATTTAATTCTTCTGTGCGACACTTCAATGGTTCGTGTTTTTTGTATTTTCGTGACTAAAGTAATAGTTTCAGTTAACAAGTAAGAGTTTGAAGCCAGTTTAAAGTTAATTGTTCTGGGACCAAGGTCAGCAAGACCATAATAGGCTGTATGTGTTGCGGTCATAATATAGGTTGAAAATGATTCATAGAGTTAGTCTCTGTCATTTTTATTAACACTTATCCCTTTACTATTGACTTTTTAAATAGATTAGTAAGTTGTTTTCTATTTTATTGAGTAGTTTACTATGTGCTATGGAGATAAAAACGTTTGTTAATAAACTTAATTGATACATAAGTTTTTATAGTCCCAAAATATAAACTAAGCAAAACACCTATGATTTCTCTATATTCTAGCGCTAGTTGCTTAAAATTGACAAAGTCCATCGGACTAAATCTCTCTTATTTGCGCAGACAATAGTCATCCCAGTGTCCAGCTCCACCAACGAGAACTCCGGGCCTAAGAGCGTCGTTTGCTATGCTAAAGTACGCTTGCACTGAGCGTGTAGTACATATTATGTTTTTTGTAAGTCATTTAGACAATACAATAAACAAGTATAAAATAAACGTATTATTATTTTCAAAAAATAATACAATAGCTAAGTCCTAATAAATTGGCTTTGTTTCTTAATATATTTCCTTCTGTTCGTCCTTTTTCTATGTTACCTAGAATAATATATGTTATATAATAAATGATAATGAGATACTAAAGAAGGTATATGTAATGTTTTCTAATTGTCTATGAATAATTGTTAATTTAAGGTTATTTATTAGTTTATGGCAAGGTGTATGCTTATATATGGGTTCATTCTAAGCAATTATTTTTAAATGTCAGTTTTAGGATGTTTTCATAAAAAAATGGAATTTGAATGTACATCGGCTGCGAGTCAAACATTGGAATTACTCGTAATTCCTAACGCGTGCAGATTTAAAGCCGGGTACTACAACTGAGTTTAAACTGAGTTTCTCAGCATAGAAGAACAAGGTCGTCTCATCAATGTATATTACCTATTAATTATATTTTCTGCATTCCCAAGTAATTTGGTTACAGAAAAAATGCAAAATTACATGTAACGATTCGTGGTATGGTAACGACAAACGATTAAACATGATTGTTTCCCTGCACACGGACGCAAATCATACAATGAAACTAGACACTTTGTTGCGATTAACTTAGTAACAAGCTTTTAATCAGATTTTTTTCAAGCTTTGTAAGGCACGTTAAGCCGTGAGTCCCTGCTTATAATCTTATGGATATTGAGCTGTTGCAGACTACCATTAGCTGCTGATTAGCCGGGATCGATGGCTTAACGTGACTTCCGAAGGACGACATAATCCTTCTTTTTAGACAATCAGGTAAGCTCTTACCGCCATCTCTAATAAGAGTATTACAATACATTACAATTACTTGGCCTTTCCTGGTATACAAATACTGACGTATCATTAAAGTAAAACTGTTTTGTTAGATGGCAACAACCCCCAGGTAATAAAGCCAGAAATATGCTAATCAAACTGGGAACAATCGCAAGTGGTCATCTTGTAGGATTTGAACCCATGATCCCAGATCATATAACGATCTAAGCTCAACGCTGATACTAGTAGATTACACACATGTGTGGCCAAATTACCACCTTAGTTAGTATTTAGTCTGAAGCATACATTGCGTTTTCATATCTAAATCAATGAAATTCTGTATATATAAAGGTAGATACGCCACCCGTGCCTCAAAAACGTACCGCCAAAGAGAATACAGTTGTAGGCTCTTTGTTTAGGTAAATGTCCGCTCTTTCGAAATATATGTATGTGTGCTGACGCTTTATTCGGAACACTTTTCAGTTGTTTTGTGAACATATCACGAATCTACACTTTTTACATCATTGATCTAAACAACGAATAAATACTTCTTAGAAAATGACGAGAAAATGTGCAAACGCAAGTAGACTATTTGTATTTATTTTTTATATTGATTTATATTATATGCTAGCATTTTTTTTTCTTTTTTCGCGGAACAATACTGGTTTTAAAATAAGAAATGTATGTCAGTAGAGCTAGCCGGTTACAAAACAAGACAAAAGCAAGACGCCGTCAATCGTAGCGAAAGGCGAGCGTTGAACCCCGGACCTTGGTATTGATCGTGAGCGAGGCCCACTCACTGAGCTCTCGTTAATGCTGAATTGTTTATTTTATTTTAATGGAAAATAATTTATGTGTGATTGGTTTTAATCCCATTCATTAACGTCCAATTATTATTTTTATTTACTTGCTTGCTCTTGAGCCCAGACTATCCTAGTAGAAGAGACGTGCTCTAGGATGGAGCGAGCTTGCCCAGAAAAAGCCTATTCACTCGTTTTTTGAATGCCACGCGGTTGCAAGTGGCCAAAAACACAGACGCAGGCAGTTCGTACCATTCATTTGCAGTACGCATAGTGAAAGTAGACACGAAACGCAATAATTGAATAGAATGTGAATAATTTTTATATGACTATAGAAGTATAGTAGAATTGAAACGTTGCTACGAAATGAGGTTTATTAAAAGGACTGTACTGTCTGTACTGATGATTTACTGATGTATGGATCTTTATATCTTCATATTAAAAACTTTAATTCTATATTTAGATTATAAATGCGAAAGTACATAACTCTGTCTGTCTTATTGTTACGCTATCAAGCCTAAACGGATTTTGATGAAATTTGAAATGGTAATAGATGGTAAATTGGAGACGGACATAAACTTCTTTTGTTGATATGGAGCATACTGTAATTTTTAAGGTAGAAAACTAAATATTGGAGGGCAATATAAAACTTTTGTCTTTTTTTCGGAAATTGATCTCCAAAGCAACTCAAAATGTATTCATAATGTAGTAAATGCAGCGATTGTAAAATCTCTTGTATGCTAACTAGACCGCCGTTTAAGATAAAGTTTTTGGTAATTAATACAAATCACGGTACCTATAATCTCTTATCGATCCCAGTTATATAAGTTAAAAAGTAATTGTCGCCTAATTTTCAATTAGCTACCATTTTCAGATAATTGACTTTTAATCAATAATATAAGATTTACATGTGTATAATTTTAACTTACCTTCATCTATTAGATTGAACCTACCTGAGAAGCTCAAAACAAAACTAGAAACATGCAAAAGATTCAAAATGCGAGTGTAAAGGTAGAAAGTTGTGTCAAATACGGTTAGTCAAATCTTTTAAGTAGATTTGCGATCAAATCCCGGATTAAGTACATCCCCTAGACTTTTATATTCAGAAACTCCCTCCCAAAGACCCTTAGTCTTCTTTTCGACTTCCTTTAGGCATTGATCTATTACGTAAAACTAGTCTTGAGTCTTGATTATCACATATTTCTCAATTCGGTACAGTATTTGTTCAAAGCTCCGTGTAGGAGTAATTGAAATAAATCAAATGACTGACTGGTGAAGATCTGTATGAAGGTTTCAGTTAGCGATAAACTAACAAAGTCACGACATTTGTATTGAGTACTAATAATTAATGGCTCGAACGGTGATTTATCATCAATTGCATTGGTACGGAATCAAACGACCTTTGGTTGCATACGCCATTGCCACGGCCGATACGCACCACTCAAGAATGTGTTAATACATATTCAAGAGCGCGTTGGTTATTGTTTTAATTACGCTAGTTTGACTGTTCGGATTTGAATTATTTTTTCTAACTGAGATTTACCTGAATGGCAAAACTTTAATTCCAACAAATATTGGATAGGGACTATGGAACAGATAATTCTGTGTATCTTGATCTTGATACAATAGAAATTTACAATAAATATTTACAATATCCCAGAATTCGTTTTTTGATTTTTTTCATCTGGTAACTTTAGTAGGGATCATATATGTTTATATGCAAATCTTAAAAAAAAGATTATTTAGTATTATCAACTAAGAAAAAATGGGGATGGAATTGGGGTATTTCGGCTTCTACTCCGGTTTTCTACGATCCCGTGGTATCGCTTCAGTCAAGCAAGTCAGCCCATTCGTGCTAAAGCATGGCTTTCCATGGTTTTTGTCTGAATCCCTTTAACGATGAAAGTTAGGAAACATTGTCTAGCAATAGAATTTGTGTTGTAGAATTCGTCTCTATGTTTAAAGAAAAAATAAACTTCGGCCATTTTGATCCGGTAATATTCATGGAGGTTTCCTTTGCAAAATGGCTGCCGGAAGTGTACAGATATGACTAAGACTAAGGAGTCAGTAGCGGATCCGCATGTCACGACTATGGATATAATCTCGATTCGCAGTTACGAGGCCAACTCGCACTCTCCAGGAAGAGGTCGCCTTGTCTATGTTTTGATGACGCCATTATAAACAAAACATAAATGGGTCGCGAGCTTTTTTCAGGATGGGCATTTCACTGTTGACCGCAGAGGGCCACAATCGGGAAGACAATCTTTAAGACATTAATGTGATATACGGAATCATTTATTTCTATTCTCAGTTTCTGGGTCCAAGGATCAATTTTAACAATTACCAAGAAACTCAGAAAATAGTATAATCCCCGGCTATTTTATGCACTTAAGGTTTTTCATTTGAAATTGGTCTGTAAGAACATTTCTGTGCAAATCGACACAGATAAATTTGTTAGAAAAATCGATTTTCTGTCCATTGTTAAGTGCATAATACATGGTATCGTGTTCATCCATATTGATCTCTGTCCATATTGATTGATATCTGTGACCTACATTCAAAAACAAATGAATAAGGTACCTAATGACAAATTTTATATTCGACACTATTTCTTGCAGCAGCCTGTGATATAGCAATTCCAATAACTCTCTTATAATTTTTGTACTAAAAATGATGTTTAATTCCATGGTATAATTTTACAAATCAATTATTAAAATTGATGTAAATTTTGGTATTTGTCCAACGAGTCATGTGCTGGTAGAGCGCTTATATTTTCTGAAATAGTGAACTCATTTTCAAAAAGAACTCCACTAGACAGATTTTGCAAACAGTTTCAATGACCTTACATAAAGCCAGGAAGCGCATAGCAATCAACTAAAAATAAAATCGTGGCACCTACAAGTGAGGAAGTATTCTAAACTATGTCAAAACAATATTTTTTTATCTGCAATTATTATGCAGTCTTATTTATTATGTCATTACCAGCCTAAATGAACGTCGCTTGTTGTTGTTACAAGGCAGCGAATATAGGTACTAATGTGAGAACGGAAAGGCTTATTTAAAAGTGAATCCAGACTTTTAAACAATAGGCCTATTAAAATGATTAGAAATCATATATCTTCAATGTGTCTAAGACATATACCATTGGAAGAGTATGTCCATTGAACATAGATTAAAGTTTGCAAAAACAAACTTTGAAATAATATTTAGTAATGTAGAGTTTCCCCTTTAATCGCCGCTGACGGATATATCCAACAGAAACAATTGATTTTCTATTGTGTCTGGAATATTTGCGGTTAAAGGTTTCAGAAATTTTCTTGCTTAATGATTTGAAAGGGAAAAAGTCTATATTTACAAAATTACTTATATACAATGACCATGAACTAAGTGACACAATTTAGGAGAAGCCGTGCATGGTACTCTTTATCTCTGATTGCGGAAGTGATAAAGGACATAATCGAATACCCATCTTTCTATATCAGGAACCTATTATTTTTTACATGTAAAAGACGCATTTTGAAAAGAAATTGATTAACTTAATTGGTACGGTGGTGACAATAAAAAAAACATGTGACTATAAGATATATACGTATGACATGTTTGCGGACGTGGGAATTATGTATACACGAGTCTCTTGTATTGCTTGGATGTAATAGCTGACCTCTATACAATGCCGCGTATCAGATATTATGTGACGGCCATTAATTTTTATATAAGAAATGAAGTCCAGTGATCTGAGCAGTAAGTTTACATCTAAGCTCACAAGGATCCTAGAGGGTCGTGTTTTATAGTCCATTAGGTGCAATTGTTGAAACATCGTATTAAAAACCTTGAGTTTCGAGTTTGATCCCTGTGAAGTACAAATATTTTGTGTGGGTGAACATATCTGTTTGTATTGTTTCGTTATTTAGTAGCAATATATATCCGAATTAAACACTATTTAAGAGTATGTTTATTTATTCATGAGTACCCTAAAAAGGTGGACAAATTCCATTCTCTAACAGCCTTTAAGAAAGTATTTTCGCGTTTTTTTATTTATTATACAATTTATGTTTTTTAGTTCTACGAGTAAATTAGTTTACAAACTTAACCTGCGTATTTCTCGGACGATATATCAAATCAAACAATAAAGTCATATCTAAATGCCCAAGACCTACACACACATCTTAATATACCGACGGTGTGAATTTTAGTGAAGTAGAAGGGTGTCAAGTAATTATTTTTTGTTGTGTCACGAGGTTTATGGTGGCTAGGCGGGAAACTATCGCAAGGATCGGGTGACCATAAACTATATCTCGATCCCTACTGTACGTCTTGCTTCAGGGGCACGTTAACCCATTAAAAGCCGGGAATCCAGACACAATAGAAAATCTATTGTCTGGCGCCTTTGGGCGTCATTGGCGGTCAAAGGGTTAAGCCGTCAATCTCGCCTTCGCCTTCATCGTTAACACTCACCAAACAAAACTAGGCAGTGGTAGTTTACGGCCCAAACTCCCCATAACCATGCTGCGTGAAAAGGTATTAGGTGTTATATGCTGGTGATTAATGCCTGTTGTTATAAATATATATTTTTTTGTTATTGAGTGTACAATTCGGTCAAGACGCTCACCTAATGGTATGTGATACGCCTGAACATGACAGAACCAATAACTGATAGACACTACAGTTATTTTTCTATATTAACGCCGCACTGCACCCGACACTCGAGACAACAGATGTTAGGTCTCTTATACCCGGTAATTTTACTAGCTACAGTATCCTCATCCCGAAACACAGAGGTGCAAAACACTTCTATTTTACGGGACCATATCTGGCACTGCGGTGATACCTACCTAGACGACTCAGTACCGACTCTACCACCTAATAAAATATACCTTCAATACAAATGTACAATTTAGTACCAGTTAATTACAGTAACGGTGAAGGATTGCTTATTGTTATGGTTGAAATATAATGGAAACACAGTGTTTATATTTGATCTTCTATTAACTTTATAATTGATCTTTCAATAACCAAGAGGTTCGCGTGCTAGATGTGCTTGTTGAACGACTAACAATTATCGCGTGGCCATCTATTTATCATTCAAACGTGCTATTCCTGTAATAATGGCAGAAGATTTATTTCTTAGAAACTATAAGTCAAATAAAACCGTATTGCTTCGATAAGTTAATGTATGGATAGGGAAGAAATGAAATAACGGTCCCTATTTGACTTTTTATTGTAAAAAGAGGGGCTTTACGAAGTTCAAATGTGAAAGCAAAAAATAAGTAAAAATTAAGTTATTCAGATTTTTAATGTACCTATCTATGATGTTTTTTATGTATTTTATTATCGAAAATGAGAGTTTCACGAATTTTATGAATTCGGACATGAAAATTAAAACGGCACTTTAGACAGTTATTAAAACACCACTTTTAATAAGAACTGAAGCACCACTATTAATAAGTACTGAAAAAAATAAACCCTATAAAGACTGCCTAGCAACTCACTAAAAGATCTGAAATCCCACTAAAGATATTTCATGTAAAATGGTGTCAAGATGACCACATAAGGTTTGCCCTGTGAAAAAGATATGAGATCTCAAGTAGAGCCAAGCTTCTGGATCCACACAGCCTAACTCTACCGACCCTAACTTAGACAAATTCTACGTACCAGTAAATCTGTATGGATTCGCCGTTTCGCTTTTAGAACCTTGGCTCTACATGAGATCTGACATCGTATTCACAGGGCAAACATTATATTGTCGTCTTGGCAATAATTAAGTATTTTTGGTGGGATGTATATATTTTAATAATATTGGAAAATCCATTTTCATTTATTACCTGACTGAGTCCACTAATAGTTAATTACTAATAGTGAAACTTTACAGCGTATTATAAAATATGTCATCAACAGTTTTTTTATGACATTATGCAACTGTAGATTTAATTGTCTAGCCGTTATTATTTCATTGATACACGAAGACGCTTCCTTATTTAATTACATAGTGACTGAACTGGGTTTGTGTACTTTTTAAATTCCTAATTGGAGTACTCGTTAACTTGGTTGGTACTAATTTAAATGGTTACTTGATTGGCTCTCTAGTTGGCGCCACTTGCGCGAATGGTGAAAAAATAGTTGCTGCGTTTATTTATATTATTTGAATAATTGCTGCAGTGCTTGAACAGTTACATTTATATTTACTTATTTATTGAGTTACGAAACTTTATAACGGGTTGTATTATGCAATTATTCATGTGATGAAAGAATCAAAATAAATACAAAATGCTCGAAATATTTTTAAGATATTCAGTTATTCACATTGATATAAATGCTGCACTTGATTTTTTTTGCGCTTGCTTTTTTGGAGCAAACTTTACAAAATTTCGAATAGTATGTACCTACTTTTGAAAAAAAAAACTTATTTATGAGTAATTTATTAATAAGTAAATACAGAATTTAATACGATTATGTTTTGAAACAGTCTGGATTTAAATGTTTAACGGGTTTTCTTAGGAATTAAATTATGTTAGCTGTGTTTACGCTGCGTAAATCCAAAAGGAGATCTTTTTATTATTTGTATCAAACAAGACTTGTTGTTACCTAATAATTATATGGAATTAGGTCTAGGATAGCTTTTATACTAGAATTTAAGTCAATTAAATATTCTTTAGATGTTTCTGCCATGATCAGCGAAATTCTGGAAAAGCTGACGAACGTAGTAGGCTTAGAATACAAAACAGTATTTCAATGGTAACATAGCGAAGTGAATTAATCTAGATGTAAGCTGGAAATAATTATATATCTATATTCTAAAAATGCTTTGATTTAACGTGATTTATCAACTTAAAAAAAACATTTTGTATAAGTCATTTAGGATTGAAAATTGGTAGATGAGTTAGCTTACCTATATTGTAATATTTTTAAAGTCAATATTAAATGAGGAAATAGCTCGTTTTGTGGTTTTAATACGCTCTTCTGGTTTTAAAGGACGTAACTAACTATATTCCTAATTTTCTGGAGCATCAGAAATAGCTACATGGAATCGAAAACCCTTTTAATAGTTGGAATATAAACAATACAAACCAATCGATGTGTTCCGATCAGATTGATCTAAGATTTGTTACAGAACATAATATAATAAACACTGAAATCAATACGAATTCGCTCCATTGTTTTATTTTAAATTTGTAATGGTGCGTTCAAACGCAATAATTTCGTTAAAAAATAAAATGTAACTTTACGAAATAAAGTTTATCGAATAATTTAACAATGATTTAAAGTCATACAAACGATAATCTGGGGTAGTCACACATATGTTATCGAAAAAAAGAAAGAAAATCTTTTCTTTGTTAGGAGTTTTGCCAGCAAGTCAATCGAAGACTTCATTGTTAAAATTATTTCACTGTATTTTCAAAACCAAAAGTAATAATATTAAGAACCTACCGTATACTTATTAATCCGGGCATCTTCATGTCCGAAGTGGGTCTCCTTCAGGTTCACGATGTTCCTGGTACTTGTAACAGCCATTTTGAAAAAAAGGAAAACAAAGAGATCTGACACTTTTCGCGCGCAAATCGGGTGCGTTCATATACCGGCTCTCCCGCGTACCTCGGTGGGACCGCGCCGAGATTCCGTGTTTGAATGGTTGCGAAATAGCGCGCTTCGTTTTATATTAAAGCTGTATCAACACTGGCTTAATAGAAACGCGCCCCTGCGCCATCCCTCCCATTAGTGCCAGCGTCAGATTTAACCTGTCAAGTATATGTTTAGCTATAGTGAAAGTAGCTATAGATATCCTTTTGCAGTACCTAAAAGGCTGCATCAAATGTTTAAAAACTTCACAAGGGTAGATTTATATAAAAAATATGTTGGTGGCTTTAATAGTTACCATTTTTAACTATTACTTTTTTTAAGTTAGCCCTTTTGATCTGCTAGAACCTTGTATGTGTTATCTACGACACTAAATTAATGCGTTGTTTGTAATAATAATAATAATAAGCGCGTAGGGACGTGACGACCCATCGCCCGCTGGTGAGTTTCACCAGTGCAGTCAGTCTCCGCAGGGCAGCTTGTGGCGAGCTGTTGGTGCGTAGCGACACCACGGACCCGACGGCCCCCGAGAGTGCACACTGACCGTCTCCGGCCTCCGGAGTGGTCACCAAGGTCAGACTCTCACCTCTGGCTTGCCTTCATTGGCTGTCCAGAGTGGGGTTGCAAGAGCTACATGCTCGAGGGGTGGAAGTGAAAGATGCATAAGTCGCGAGTTGGTGCAGTTTGTCTGCGCAGAAAGCGGTGTACACCTCTCGACACCCCTAGCCGCCTGCGCCGATGTTGCGTCCCAGGCATTACGCGCATAGTGGATGCCCATCTAGCGGGTAGCAAGTCACCGTCTGCCTTAATTTTCAAGATTGAGACATTTGATTTGGCAGGCGCCCCGCTGTCTCAATCAATAGCCCAGAAACTAGACCAGCAATTACCCCATCAATAGCCCCGATTTATTTTTTCTTTCCATATTTGCAATAGTCCTTGCACCAAGCGGGTGCTCGCTCTGTGTGTACTTCCATAGTGCAGGCAGAGCGAGCGGCCGCTCGGTGTACACATCACAACTCATTATTTTGTCTCACAAAGCCTCTACGTGTTGGACCATGTCCCCACGCAAGCTTCAAAGGACCGGTCTATGAACCGTGAACTCCTAACAGAGACTACAAATAATAATAATAATAAATCTTTATTTGATAATATTTTACATTGTACAACAATAAATAATGATCTCTGAGACCTGTGTTAGTTTACACTGTGCTACAGGCCTCAGACTTCCCAAACTATTGACAAAATATTTATACTATCACATAAGGATTTAGAATAGACATATTTACATCCATTTGCCAAACTGTGTATGTTTATCTAAAAGATTGAATTCTTATATTTATTACAGTGTAATTATTATACATATAAAAGTTTGGTGTATGGAAGTGTGTGTTAATTAGTTTATATGCGTGGTTGTGCAAGTGCGTGTGTATTGTGTCGTGTATGTATGTGTGTGTAAAGGTGTATTGTGTTGTGTATGTAGGTATGTATGTGTGCGTAAAGATGTATTGTGTTGTGTACATATGTATGTGTGCGTAAATGTGTATTATGTTAGCCATATATATTGTTAAGAAAACCTAATAAATAGGCCTTCAATTGCATCATAGTCAAGTTCATTAAGTTTTAGTGTAAGTAACTTTTTAAACTCAAAGTTGTTAAGTTTATTAACGATATTTATATTGTTAAAAAGTTTATTATAAATCATTGGTGAACAGTACTCATAGCTTTTTCGCGCAAACGTTGTGTTTACTTTTGGTAGAGGCAGCTTAACTGTTCTCTTGTTACAGGTAGGAAGCAGGGGTACTTTGAAGCGGTGATATCTACGCAAGCATCGATATATAAATAACTTCCTAACAGTCAATACCTTAAATTTTTGGTAGAGGTCAACAGTGGGGAATCTATAGGGTAGTCGCTTAATTACTTTAATGACGGCTCTTTGTGCTCTTTCTAATTCAATAAGGTGGGTTTTTGATGCGCCACCCCATGAAGATATACAGTAGGAGAGAATGCTCTCACAAAGCGATTTATATACCAGCAATAGCACATCATCACTAGCTACCTCCCGAAGGTTTTTGAAAATGTAGATGAGTCTTCATTTTACCTGAGACGCAGTTATTTGAGGTCCCCAATTGAGACCTCGTCAATGAAACGCCTAGATACTTGAGCTCAGTAACTCGAAATAAGAAAGGGCAATTACATTGAGCAGGTTGATGTGTTTGCTTATTACATGGTGTGAGTGTGCAATTGTATTCTGAAGTTTTGACCTGGGCGAGAGCGAGTTGTTATGCCAAAGCAAAGATATTTTGTTTTGTTGGTGTTAAGAGACAGAAGGTTGTTCTCAAGCCATAACGTCATCTTTTCATCGCCACTTCAGCACGGTTTCGTACAATGTCCCAGGAAGGGCCATGAAATAGGATCACAGTGTCATCTGAACACATATGTATCAGCTCCCATTAAATCAAGGTCACAGAGTCATTTATGTAGACCAAAAAAAGGGAGGGGGCTAAGGTACTGCCCTGTGGTGTAACGAATTCGCAGGTGGCACCGTTACTTATGTGACATTTATTCTAACCCCTGCGATCTTTCAGTAAGGTAGGATTCAAACCAACTGAGTGGGACACCCCGAATTCCCATATTTTGCAATTTTGTCAGTAGGATAGGGACGGAAACCGTGTCGAATGCCTTCTGGAGATCAAGGAAGACACCGAGACATCGACGGTTACTATCTAAACAGGAGCGTACCGTCTCTGTGAATTTTAAAACAGCATCTTCTGTTGAGTTATTTTTTCTAAAGCCGAATTGGTTAGGGTTAATAAGTTATTTTTTCTAGGTATGAATTTAATCTGTTAGCAACAATTTTTTCTAAGACTTTTGAAAGAGAGGAAAGCAAGGATATAGGCCTATAATTCGTCACTAGATTTTAGATCCATCTTTGTAGACAGGTGTTATTATAGCTTGTTTAAATATTTTGGGGAAGACACCGGTTTCCAGACTAGCATTTATAAGGTGAGTAAATGGTTCAATAATGTAAGGGCACGCAGTCTTTAAACAGTTTGTAGATATATTGTCTATACCAGGGGCACTTTTTGATCTCAGACTCATAATAATTCTCCTAACTTCGCCACAATCGGTTGGAAACATAGCGAAGGAGTCCGGTATAGAGCTAGGCTTTGTAGCCCTTTTTGCCAAGTCTTTCTGAGTTAGACCTAACTTATTTAATGTATTATTTGCAAGTTCTTGCCCTATAGACGTAAAATATCTATTCACCTCTTCTAGAGCCACATTTACAGAACTGCTTGAATTTATAAGTTCATCTGATGTTCCAGCTTTATTACTATTTAGATTGCAGATATCTTTAACAATATTCCAAGTATTTTTCATATTCCCTACATTTTCATTAAATTGTGATCGATAGTATTTGGTTTTTGTAAATTTGATTAATTTGTTACATATATTACGATAAATAAAGTACTTTGTTTTTTTGTCATCATCATTTGGAGAATTTTTGTACTGTCTGTGGAGTATGTTTCTTTTCCGAATTGACCTAAGGATACCTGGGGTAATCCATGGTTTCAAGCATTGTTTTCTATGGGGGACTAACGATTTTTTAGTGTTGTTATTTACTAATGTCTGTAATTTTGAAACAATATATTCAGCTTTTTCGTTTGTATCATGTAAGAGGTAGTATTCGGTCCAGGTTTCTTCGGCCAATGAAAGCTTTAGTTGATCGTAATCAATTTTGATTTGCTGATTTTTATTTACATTTCTAGTGACTTCTGGGCTATTCATAACTAAGAGAATTGGAGAGTGGTCAGTTACTGGGTCAAAAATAAACGTTTGCCATTTACTTGAAGTTCTTATCATAAAATGATCGATGCACGTGTTAACCCGCGTGGGTTTATCAACTCCCTGCAACAAGCCATAGTATGCCATTAAACTAAGATAGTTAGTGCCATTCATCGAAATACTACCCGGTAGTATGTTAAGGTTAATGTCTCCTGTAAATATTAAGGTTTTGGAATTACTTTCTTTAAGAACACTTTCAACTGAGTTAAGGTAATTTGTTGGGTTTGAGAAACTAGGAGGCCTATATGAGCATATTACAGTACAGTTGTTATTAAATTCCAATGTCAAACAATTGCCATCCGTAAAGTTAGGTTCATTAGCCGTTACAGTTAAGCCATTACGAACGTAAGCAACCACACCATCATTTTGATTTATGGAGCTTTTAGTATAAAACATTTGAAAACTAGTTAACGGTGGAGGTTGCTTGTATTCATTGGTCCAGCATTCTGTCAGTACCAATATATCTATAGGTATATTTAAAGACTGAACAAATACAAGGAAATGGGAATATTTATTATAACCAATCATCTCGTCTTTATAACTACATAAACAAAGCTCTAAATATACATACCAAAACTCATTTAGAATGCAAGAAAGTTATCTTTCATTGGCTAAAAACTTTAAGCTATGAAGGAACTGAAGACATCATTGCAAATCGTCAAAATAAATTTTAGGTACCAATCATTATACAATTACAATACTTTTTAGACACACATTTCTGTATAGTGATATCACAGACAATTTACCTAATATATATTTATTTACATAAACACACACATACAACATACACCCACACACATACACATACACTCAAAATCACACACAAACAGACACTATTTCTTGTAGTTTAATCCATTAGAAAAGAAATTCATTGTATAAAGTAGTTTAGTTTGTATTTAAACAAACCATAAATGTTCACCCATGAAATGTTATGGGAGAGCGATTACTCCTGGGACAAGCGTTTCCACGCTTAATAGGAGTAAGTCAACCTCTGTATTATTGTACAACCTGCAATTTATGGAAATAAAGATTTTTTCATTTTTTCATTTATGAAGCTATAAATTGGAACAAATCTTGAAACATCACGTTTCATAAGTTACAGAAATCTTAGTAAAATCCTAGTCCAAACTCAAAGTGTGGAGACCCTCCGCGACAGAGAAGTGCTTACTTGGATTACATTCGGCCGCATTGACACATCGATTCCGAGTTGTGGCTATCCACGGACTAAACCACACACACTCTAGGCTTCACCATGTGGTTTTTGCTTGTCTTGAAATGGCAGATTTTTTATAACATTAAGTGAACGGGACAGTTAGCTCACCTGGTGTTAAGTGGTACGCATGAACTAGGTGGTGGACTCGATACTGGGTCATCTAGGTAGGTGCCACCGCAGTGCCAGATACTATCCCGTGAAATAAGATTGTTACGAACTTTAGTGTTACGGGATAAGGGTACTGTAGCTAGTAAAATTACCGGGTATAAGAGACTTGACATCTGTTGTCTCGGGTGAAGGGTGCAGTGCGGCATTGATGGAGAATAATAACTGTCGGTCTTCAATACAGCTCTGTCATCGTCAAGTGTATCATTTACCATCAGGTGAGCGTCCTGACCGTCCCGTTCACTTAGTAACATAAAAAAACTATGACAGATGCCGTGTTGACGGCAATGAATAAAAGTAGGCAGTCATTATTTTCCTGCGACCGTCACCCGAGACGACAGATGTTAGGTCTCTTTATACCCGGTAATTCTACCAGCTACAGTGCCCACATCCCCAAAAACACAAACATAAACACTGGTATTTTATGGGACGATATATGGTTCCGCGGTAGTACATTATCTAGACGACTCAGTGTACCATCTTACTAGGTGGCTACTTATAATTATAACTTCTGAGGATTTTTTTAAATCCAAGAGTTTGAATTAGTAGCTTAATTTGGTGTTAGATGACCCTGAGCTCGTGGGGATATTTGAAGTTAATGAAAATGTTGATGTAGTTTAGGAATTTGAAAAACCCGTGTCTGAGAGAACGGATGCCAAAATTTTAAATTTGGGAAATACCTTTCCTGCTTAATTAAAAGGAATGACAATTTTTCTCATTTTGATGATTGTTTGTTGTGTAGGGTACTAAAATGTCTACAATAAAAAAAATCTATCGTTTCTTCTTCGTCTCTACTAAAATTTTTAAACATGTAAAATTTTCAAATAATAAAGTATTGGCTTTAGTTCAAAATATTTACGTTCCGAGTTATCAAGTTTGAGTTTGTTTTGTTGTTTACCTTATTGCTTAGAATCCCTCATTACTGAAATACCGTTTTCTCATATTAAGGGGTAAAATTTTTGTTTGATCTCCAATTTGAATATAAATGGAGGGTCGTCGAGCGTAATTTTCATTTAAACGACAAGCGTGTCTGACATTGATTGGATTTTGTGAGAAATATCGGTATTTCGTGGCCCTACCCGTAATGGAAAATCACTACATTTTCCTTGGAATAATTTCGAGATACAATTGAAGTCAAGAGTTAAGGATGAAACATAATAGTAAGATATTGAAATACTGTGATAAGTACAAAAAATGTCATCATTAGCTCATTAAACGTCCCCACCGAAGGGCACGAGCCTACCCGTATAGGATGTTTAGGCCTTAGTCGTCCACGCGGGCCCAGTGCGGATTGGATATACAAAAAATATATTAGCTTTTAAATTGTATTGTAGTCTACCTTTCGAGCATCGGTGGCTCATTGGTGTGGACTGTTACTTTTCGGTCTGGAGAAAAAAACACACGCTGGCTGCTATGACATTCAGCCCTCACTTTACCTCACACTTTAACTAAGCACTTTTGTGTTTCGGGATGAGGGCACTGTAGCTAGTGAAATTACCGGGTATAAGAGACCTAATATTTGTTGCTTATGGTGACGGGCGCAGTGCGGCATTGACGGAGAATAATAACTGTCTACCAGTTGTTGGTCTCCTTCGATGCCGCTCTGTCATGGTCAGGCGTATTACTTACCATCAGGTGAGCGTTCTGACACTCATATAAAAATCTTAAGAATATAATAAACATAGTTATTAAAAGAAAAGTACTAATTAAATAACTATACCCTTTGATCGACTATTAAATGTATTATATTCGATTAAACGTGATACGTACCTACCTTCTTTAGGTGTACGTACGATTTAATCACCAGTACTTTTTACATAAGTAAGTTGTATTACCAATACTAATTTGCTATCACTAAAATAGCCGTGTGTCGATAGAACTCTGCTCAATGCAATCGACCTGGGATGCAATTAGAATAGTGGTCGCAAAACGTAATTGCAAAAACACAATCTGCGGAAAAACAATAAAGCGTACGTTAAAGAGAAACCCAGTTCGATCACATACTATATCTCGATTGGAATCTATTTATCTATCAGATACAGATGTTTTTTTAGTGTCTAAGTTGGAAATCCATTTGGTTTCATATTTGGATTTAAAAGGAAAGAAAAGAAAATGATTTATTTTGCAATAATTTCACACTAAATACTAAGAACTGCTCCCATAAAAGGTCCCCCTGTATTATGAGACAGGCTCCCATTGTTTGTTTTTTTTTGTTTCATAAAGAAAATTATTAACACCCAAATACATGTCCACATCTCAGTAGATGTGGACATGTATTTAGGTAAAATTAGGAAAAGCTAGAAAGAAAAGAATCCACGTACCTTCATAACGCTTCTCAGTGCGCCATTTCGGAAAACTGTTTTCGGCTCTAACTCCCCGATACCTAGAATGTCTAAGCTGGTTAACGAATATAAAGACGTAATGGATATTGACTACGACTCACCAAAGAAGTTTTCTTACATGATGTTGAACAACCATCATTAAATAAATGGCAACACTTTACTGGGAACTTTATTTATTAAGCGTTATATGTATTTTATTTATAAGTAATATTGTGCACAAACTATGGTGAACCTTATAAATAAATACTTTATTTAGTGACACCACTGCCCATAAAGATTCACAAGACGTCCCAGAAATGCGTATTGATTTTTTAAAATATTATAGTCACTTTTGCTAAGGACACCAGGTCTCAAATGTTTCCAGTTGAAGCACAGTTCATAGTTTCATCGTAGGTACGTTGCAGAAAATGTCTACAGAGTCGATCTTTGGCAGCATCCAATCATCCAAATTTGGAGTCCCACCGAGATGAACGGTATGGATTTTTTATGTAACAATACCAATACAAACATATTTTATATAATGTTCATTTATGTATATATACTAAAATACGAGTTTCAAAACTATGTTTATATTATTGTATTCACTTTCCATCAGGTGATCTGTCTGCTCGTTTGCCCCTATACTATAAAAAAAAAATGTTTATCTGTTGTAAAGTGTTTACGCCTGAATCGTATAACTGGCATAACAGAAGATGTATTCAAGCTAAGGCATCAAAGCTTTAAGGTCCATTCATAGCTAGCGAATGAACGGGTCAGTGAATGCATATCAGTGAGTCTAGATGGCTTTGATGCACATATACATACATGTAATCTAAGGAAAGCCTGTATCAGTTATCGTGCATTCCACTCCGCTAGTTCTTGAAGTCAGATTCACCCGTTGTTCTGTTGGCGACGACTCAGCTCAGTTCGTGTGTTGGGTCTGCTCATTGTAGTTTGTAGAGTCTAATGTAAAAAAAATGCTATAAGTATGTAAATATTTTGTTTTTAGATTTATGAGATTAGAATAATGGGCCAATTTTGAGGAAAACATATACCTAACAGCCATTTCTTATTAAAATTTACGCCATAACGTTAGAGCTGCTTTAATTTCCTCAAGCAGTTTTTCAATAACTGGGTAATTCCTACATAGTTATTTATTTATTTAAGATCACGAACAAGATTTAAATTTTAATTGTTTTTGCTTTTAGAAAACTTTTTTAATGAAATCTTACTTATAGGTGATTTAGTGTATTAATAAGATAAAACAAAGTTTATCAATGTATGTAATTATTATTTATTTTCAAAATATTTTAACTTTTCACAAATATCAATTGGGCATTACACAACGGCACGACTCTCGTTACAGTATAATTTATGGAACGATAGTCGATCTCTCACAATAAAAACAAAATTGAACGTGAAAACCACATTTCCAATCGTATTGAACCAGGGCAACATGAACAAAAAAGGCCAAAGCTGCCATTGCCGTGTGCTATTCCGCCGGATGTAAAACGAATCCGATGAACAGTTTTGATCGTTTTACCTCGGGAAGCTTACACAGATAGTAATTGCTGATACTTCGCGCTGATAGCATTATGTATGGATGAATTTGGTTCGATTTTCTCATCATGTTAGTGCTTATTTTATAATTCATTGTATATTTATTATCTTTTTGAGGAACCCTGTTAGTCTTTGAGCCTTTGAGCGTCGGTGGCGTAACAGTGTGGACTGTCGCCCTCCTATCGGGAGGGCTGATGTTCAAATCCCGCCACGTACCAATGTATTTTCGAAAAATATATGTACATTATCCGACGCTCTTACGGTGAAGTAAAACATTGTGAGGAAACCTGCGCACGCCTGAAAAGAGATTCAAAGGTTGTGCATGAAGTCGTCCAACCCTCACTGGGCCCGAGTGGACGACTAAGGCCTAAACACCCTTTACGGGTAGGCTCGTGCCTCTCGGTGGGGACGTTTAATGAGCTGATGACGATGTTAGTCTTTTATTTTAGTTTAAGAGACCTAACATATGTCTCGGGTAACGGGCGCAGGAAAGTGTTGGTAGAAAATAATAATGTTGCTACCACTATCTTTTAAAACAGTATTATTATAAGGATACATCCGCATTCTTGTGCTAGAAAGGGCGAAGTAATATTATTGTTAAACTATTTTAAGAAAAGACGGTAAGCTAAAAAAGCTTCTTGGTATTTTTATTGATTTCCACCAACACTTCATCTGCCATGTCCAGGCGTATCACTTACCGCTAGGTGAGCGAACTGACCAATCTGACCATCTCGTTCACTTAATGCCATAAAGATACCCATCAGTAAGTACCCTTTGGTCATCGGTTCCACGTACTAAATGTGCTGCTCATACATACCCTCATTACTGTTGACAAAGAGTAATTGCATTATCCCACTTTAAGTATTGAACACAGTTAAAATAAATAAAAATAAAATTTCTTTATTGCGGACAACTTAATCCATACATTTGTTAGTAAAACATAAAATAAAATTAAAATAGCTTAGCAAAAGACAAAAAAAGACAATAAATTTAGTTCTATTAGACCACCCGGTATTGAAACCTGAGTAATTACTCTGTCCACAAAGCACTTCCATATCGGAGAGTTCAACCAATTGGCAATAGTTTGAAGGATGACGTTGGGACTAACCCAGACTCTGCGCATCAAGGATGGTGTCTTTATAATGCATGCTATAATCAATGATGTAGTATAGATTCGTGATATGTTCAAAACAATTGAAAAAAGTGTTTCTAATGCAGTGATAGCGCACATACACATATTTAGAATGAGCGTACATTTACCTAAACAAAGAGTCAACAACTGTATTCTATTTGGCGGTTCGTTTTTGAGACACGGGTGGCGTATCTTCCTTTATATATACAGAATATCATTAGTTAAAATGCATGCCTACAAATAGAAAGAGCTAAAACTGAGGTACCCACGCAAATAACGGCCTTAATGGCTTTTTGATAGTCCGCAAGTTTCATAAAAGGGTTATAATGTGTGATAAATCGATTCTCATAAATGGCAGTTCTTGCGATCGGGGAGACGCTCGTCACAAAGAGGAACGACCACAAAAACTGGCCAAATGGAACTGAGCAGTGTCTATGCGATTGATACCTTTCTGTGGTTTTCTTACATTTTTGTTAGTAGCTTCATCGATTTCGGTTCAAGTATTATCAGAATGAAAGGTAGATTTAAAACCCGGTAAGGTGCCTATCTACCCAGTAGGTGGGTCATTATAAATAAATAAATATCTCCACTGACATTCACACTGCGCCATCTAGCTCTAAACTAAGCATGAGCCTGTAATATGGATACTTAACAACGGGTTAACTTCACTTTTTTTGTAAATACATAAATATCATACATAGAAACACCCAGACCATTATAAACAGACATCTTCATGCACACAAATGATTGTACTGTTTGGGGATCGAACCCGAACCTTTGGTGTAACAGCAGACGTCTCAACCATTACACCAGATGGGTCGCCAAAATAGGTCACCAGACGGGCTTGATGGCGCTGTACGAGTGTCAGTGATATATATTTTTTATTATTATATCCATCGAAAGCGCTCGCAAAACGGCAAAAACCAGGTTGTCAAAATTAATAGGCGCGAACGCATCGATGTGTAAAAACCATAACAATTTAATAGAACGGCCACAATCCAAAGCACGCAGCGGCGCATCTCGCTATGGCCTAATCTCGGCTATTCCGGCGTCGCGTCAGCGGGATATTTTCCCCGGCCTTTATTGGTGCTGGAGCGAGGTATTTCGCCGGATAATATCGTGATACGCTTACAAAGGACATGGCAACTGACTTGGAAAAAATAATGTGTAATTTCGCGAGTTTCTGAATTCAAACTTGTAAATTAATAATAATTAATTATATCAGTGATCAAGGAAGGCGAGGAAAGTAAACAATGATTTCAAATTTAGTCACCATAATCAGCTTATTAATGTCCCACCGATTAGCACGAGCCCACTCGTAGAGGGTATAGGCTATAGTCCTCCATGCGGGCCAGTGCGGATTGGTCGAATTCACGGACATCGTTTGAATCTCTTCGCAGGCGTGCGCAGGTTTCCTCACGATGTTTGCCTTCACCATAAGAGCGGCGGATAATAATTTTGAAAATTCGAAAACATATTGGTACGTGGCGGGATCTCAACCTGCACCCTCCAGATCAGAAGGCAACAATTCACGCTCATGACACAATTTAATTCGTTGTAATGTGAAGTAAAACAATTTTGTTATGAAGAAAAATACTAAAACATTTATGTGTACCCAATTTTGATACGCTAGAGCCAGTTTTACTGGCAGAAATGACTGGACTGAGGAAAATAGCATTAATTGACATTCCTTAAGTTTTCTCGTGGGATTTATACCACGCACAATCTCTCTCTTATCAACGAGATCAATTTAAAAGAGTAACTCGAGTGCCGGCTCTTCTCGAAGATCCTACTTATTCCGAACCAGTGGTGGAGTGACAAAAAATATGATAATAATAACAATTGACGATTCAAAAGTATCTGTAACAGATTTATTTGAATAAAGATTTTTATCTTTCTTTCTTTCAATGCTGAAACAACTAAGCCGAAAAGGCAGTTCAAGTAATTATAGCATGAAATTTTGAAAAGCGTGGTTACCCATGGGCAGTCGGTTCTGAGTGGAAAATTGCATTTTATTCTGTCAACGTTTGACGGACCGGGCCGCTACTTTTCATTCTCGGTTTATTTGATGGAAAACAGCGAGCCTTTTAGATGCTCCATTTGCATTAGATCTAGACAGAATTAAAGTTTTTTAACTTGAGAGCTTTCACTCTATTGAATTAAATAAGTGCGTGAGTATACTTATTTGGAGTGAGAACATAGATAACACTGTTTTTAAAGTTAAAGGAGAAGTGTTTCTTCACCACAACGCTAAAGCCGAGATTGGAGTACGACCAAAATAGAGATGAAGGGTCGATAGCTCTCGGCCGTTGAATACTCGTCGCTCCTTTGGATGCACATAGGCCACTTAAAGTTATTCATAACTAGGAGGGACAATCCTCCATATTAGGAGCGGCGATATTAAAATCAGCGTCACAGACCGATAACCTCTTCAAGGCAAATGCTGAGTGCCAACTACTTTGACATAGTAGCACAGCAGTATAAATACTATTTATGTGTATGTGTATGTAGTGTATTTATGTGTGTTTTTTATATATTAATTATATACGTTGAAGAGATGATGTGCAAAAATAATGAATTATTTGTTTCTTTATTACATACTATCTAGTAAATCATCTATTCGTTTCGAAATAATAATAATAATTTATTTATTTACATGAAAAATGGTACAATAATTGGTGGTAATATTCAAATAAAGTTTCACAAGTTTCGCCAAAAATATGCATGTTAAAGTTAACTAAAGCGATACTACATGTATTTAGTTTAAGAACTCGCTAACATGATAAAAATTCTTCTCAAGAAGCCACAACTGTAATTTTTTAACAAATAATGTATTATTCAATATTTTTAGGCTATTTGGAATCTTATTACATATATATTTTGACACACATATTTAAAAAAAAATCATGTATAAAGTGCTTCTAGGTGGTGACTTAAATACTAATCTATCTGGATTTCTTTTATTTCGAGGGTAAATATCCCCTGCCCTATTAAATAGCTTAATATTGTTTCTAACAAATTTGCAGCTCTTAAAAATGTAAAGGCTTGGAAATGTCAATAATTTAAGATCCCTAAACAAAGGTTTGCATGATTCAAAAGGTGGCATGTCATAAATAGCTCGTACGCATTTTTTTTGTGCCACAAAAACTCTATTTACATTTACACTATTCTCCCAGAAAATCACTCCATAACGTAAAATGAATGCGATGTACGCATGATAGGCATCTAGGATAGTACTACGATCCGCTACATGTCGCAATCTTCTTAGTACATAGACATAACGATACAACGAATAACGAAGATATAGAATAACGGATAGATATAACGAAGATACTTAAATAGAAATTACACAGGGCCATTCTTACATATTACATGTACATTATTTATAAAGCGTTTGAATCAAGCTCAGAATCTTTATCAAGTACCGGACTTCCTTCATCACCTCCGTCAAATTACATTGTAGCAGCAATATTTTAAGCAATAAACGTACAATCACCCATTCATCAAATGAAATGTTAGCAATTTGTGCCCGCGCCCGCCCGAATATATTTTGCAAGCGCCGTAATAGAAAATAACTCCAGATATCTCTTGGCAGGTGTATTCGGCTTGTTGCGGATAAGAATAAAAACACCTCGCCATTTATAGAAGCCACAGTACTATTTTAACGAGATCTCCTGAGCTCCGGCTTTGCATAACCGTCTTGTTGACGACGCTGTTAACTGGCGATGGCTATTGTGTTTTGTAGTTTTTTCTCTGTTAAGTCGTTAAGGTACAAGTTGTGGAGTGCGACTGTATATTTTTGCGAATAATATTTTTAATAAATATCCATAATTACACAGCATTATCTAGCCTCCATCTCAGCTAGTAGCATATACTTTTGGTACTAAACTACTTATAACATAAATATAAACTGTTTTTGTAAAAACTTACGTCATATAACAATTAGAAACACACAGAATAACACAAACGGACACGTTCATGTTGCACATTAATGTAAATCGGACCTTGGCGAAGCAGCACAGAAGTAAACGTTGTGTATTTTTTTGTTTTAGGTGTATCTATGTAATACATAATATATGTATTTGATAGTTTATTGTTCATATAAGATGTATTTACAAAAATGTATATAATAATAATAAAATAAATAAATATACACTGACGCTCACACAACGCCATCTAGCCCCAAATAAGCGAGGAGCTTGTTGTTACGGGTAATAACAACTGATAAGCATACTTATATACATTTTTTTAAATACATACATATTATACAAACAGACATGTTCATGCACACAAACGTTTGTACTGCCCGGGTATCGAACCCGGAACCTTAGTAGCAGCCGACGCCTCGACCATTACACCAAATGGATCGTCAAAGAACGTCATACAAAAATGTAAACCAAGGTTTAGTACTCAAAGTACATCTAGTACAGAGTACTCGCTTATAGTTATTTCAAATACTTGCCCAAAATAGTTTTGGAAACGTTTACTGATGATTATCGGTGCAAGCAGGTGCATCGGCGGTGCACTTTGCCTAAATTGCTTTCACTTTGCTCAAGGGAAAATAATGTAAAATGAGATTGAAAGCATGTTTAATTAATAGATAGGTTACGTGCTCCGTAGGCGCATAGTAAAATTTTAGGCCGTTAATATAATGTTCAAGCCTTTTATGAGATAAAATGAAACCTTTATATATTTTCGTGGTAAACACGCAAGGATGCGTCTTCGTGAGAAGAGTGAAGGCGTATCAATAATCAGTTGCACTGGGTAGTTGTCCTGGTCACATTTCATATGAATATTTTTAGTAGGTTTTGTGTTTTTTAATTAATGCTGGCAGTATTTTTAATGTCGTTGCTTGGCGTGTTTTGGTGGAATTTCATTAGTCTTTGTAAATTGCTTACTTGTTAGTATCTTTCTTTCTTTTCTATGCGTTGTTTTGTTGGATCCTTTTCTGACAGTTTTCTTTCGACTAATTTTATTCTGGCACATCACCTTTTTCCAGAGGTCCATTCTATCTTCACCAGTTTGCGAAGTTTTACAAATACATTGTGAAATTAAACACCTATATTTTCGTTTAAACCCCATTTTGAAATTGATATCCGATCCATTAAACGTATCAATTAATTCATTAGTCGTGTTTTCGACACGTGTCACGCGCTCACGGGTGATTCAATTCAGGTAATTGGTGTTTAATCAATTAATATATTACACGGTTATAACAAAATATGTAACTTTCTGGTAGTTGTCTCGGTTGGTAGCTACCAATGCCCCCGGTAATTTTACTAGCTGTAAACTAGGTGTAAAATTACCGGGTATAAGAGACCTAACGTTTGTTCGGTCCATCAGTTTGAAGATATCGAATGCTATATCACTAGATTCTTAAATCTCTCTTCAACCTATCGCAGTCCACTGCTGGACATAGGTCTCCCCCATTTTGCGCCAGATATCCCGGTCCTCCGCTTTTCTCATCCAGCTCCCACCAGCGACCTTCTGCAAGTCGTCGGTCCATCGGGCCGGAGGGCGTCCTACGCTACGCTTGCCAAGACGCGGTCTCCACTCCAGAACATGTCTTGATTCTTAAATGTCAAATGTTAAAAAATAAGTTTTATAAAATCTTCGTTCATGACATTTAATGAAATGTGTAGTGTAACCAACTTTAAAGCCCAACTTATGAATTTTTAAATTAAAGTTGACTTTCCATCACCAGCCAACTAAATCATAAATATCAGATTGTTAAACGATTTTCAATATTGTCAGCAGCAACATTGTCATTTTTTTATAAATAAAATTACATCTACAGACTCATGGTCCGTACTCTTATTAGTTTAAGATTATTTTGTAAATTAATTATTATAATATTATGTTAGTGCTCCGCGCATGGGGCAAAAGAATTGGTTAAAGGGGGAATGGGATAACAGTCATTTTTAATATTACACTCCGACATTATTAAAATTACCTATAAAAATAAATCTAATTTATGTTGATCGTTTTCACCCTCGATGCCTATAAAAGTAATTTCCCTGCGAAATTACCGAGAATCTTGTTCTTGCTAAAGAAGCACTATCTTTCCCCCGACAAGGAAAAGCGGTAATTGCTTATTCCGCCAATCAAGTAGGATCCCGGGAATCAACCAACGATCCCGTTTAGGGGAGACTGTGTAAGGGAAGCGTCATCACTACATACAAGGATCCAATTATCGTCTATATTGAGATTTTCATTACACGCGCGATAAGAATTCTGATGTATTTATTTATTATGATGATCCACGTTGTGAAATGTGATCAATTCCGAAGTGTTTGACATGATTTTTAGAGTTTAAAATATTATTTTTGTACCAATTGAGCGAATAGAGTCGGTGGCTTATTGGTGTGACTGTGTGCTTTCCGATCTGGACGGTACATATCTATGGAAGCTACCACGGCCTAATATCCTGTTCATATAAACCTGTTTCTCGTTTTTTAATGCCACAGGTTTATATAAGTCCGGAAACACAGACTTAAGCAGATTCCATTTATTTGGCAGTACGCATAATGATAGAAGTCGCGAAACGTTTAGTCTATAAAAAGATAACTAGTATGATATAGGAAATATATTATGTTTATAATTAGTTATTTTTCTCATCAATCCGTAGATTAAACATTGTGAAGTACACTCGCTCATAGGGAAATGTGGAATGAATCCGGGAGCAAAGGCAGGGGGCGCGGCGGACGCACCGGCCACAATCGATGACCCAGTTTGGAGGCGCGACCTACACATGCAGACAGGCTACGGTACTGGAGTAGCCTTGGGAAGATAACCAAAAGTCTACACGCACTAAATACTACAAGAAAATATGTATTTTTTTATAATCTAGCTTTGAGAGCGACTTTGTACGCGTGGAATAGTTACCTTGGGCTAACGCTAACTGAAGTAACGGGATAATAAGTGAATTCAAACTGCGATATCTGCTAAGATATTCGTTTAAATATAAATATGTAAACGGAAATATCATCATCATCATCAGCTCATTAAACGTCCCCACCGAGGGGCACGAGCCTACCCGTATAGGGTGATTAGGCCTTAGTCGTCCACGCGGGCCCAGTGCGGATTGGACGACTTCACACACAACCTTCGAAATTACCGAGACCTCGATTACCTTCGAATCTCTTCGCAGGCGTGCATGAAGGTTTGAACGGAAATTTTATTCAACATTAAATACTTGTGACAAATAACGTTTTTATTTGGATAAGGATTATTTTCATGATCATGAAAATGCAAAATAATGCATATTTTTTTTACCAATTAAATTTAAGAATAAATTTAATTGGTAAAAAAAAAAGATTACAGTAAGCTAGCCTTAAAAATAAACACATATTGGCGCGGATTTTTTTGATTTCTTAAAGGATAACAATAGTAATCTTATACATTACTTTTTTTGAAGCATTCCTCCTTGCTGCTCCGCTCCTATTGTATTAAGGGGATGATATTATAGCTTATAGTCTTTCTCGGTTAATCGGACCAGTATCTCCTGAGAGTAACGCATGCAAACAAACTAGCAAACTCTTCAGCTTTGGCTATGAATGGCATAAAAATTGAAACATTACTTGACGACCCATTTTGTGTTGCCGTTGAGACGTCGACTGCAACACCGAGGGTTCCGGTTCGATCCCCGGCAGTACAAACATTTGTGTGCATGAACATGTCTGTTTGTAATGGTCTGGGTGTTTTCTATGTATAATATGTATGTATTTACAAAAAAAAAGTATTTAAGTATATTTATCCGTTGTTTAGTACCTATAATACAGGCTTCACGCTTAACTTGGGCTAGATGGCGCTGTGTGAATGTCAGTGAATATTTATTTATTAAAATACAAAATTTAACAGTATTATATTGTTGCAATTCAATGAGCTGATGATGATGATGATATTGTTGCATATCTCTTTAACTACAGATAATTTAATATATACTATACTTTAACTCAGAATTTATTTAAGCCCATGAGAGTGCTGGATTCCATGCTTAATTTGTGTTTGATCTTTCTAATCATTGTTCAATGGATTCCGGATTTAAACCACAGTTTAATTGGATAGCACATAAAAATAAATCAATTTGGCGGAGTAACAAGTATTAATGAGTGCCTTGAGCAACTCTTCCTGCATCAGATATCGGTAAGCTGCGAGTATATTTAACCTTTAATTCTTCATCATCAGCTCATAATAATATACATCCCCACCGAGGGCACGATCCCACCCGTAAAAGGTGTATAGGCTTTAGTCATCCATGCAGGCCCAGTGCGGATTAGCCTACTTCACGCACGGCATTGATGGATAATAATTCACAATTCACAATTCTTTATTGCATACCACATGAAGTTAAAAGGTGTACATTTGTATAATAGTTCACATGTGGACCCTGAAGGCACAACAACAATACATTTTACTTTTAAACATTTACAAAATATGTTGTACATGCAAGATCATTCACAAAACAAATTAAAATAAATTCACGAATATATTTAAGTAATTGTATTTAATTAGTAGTAATTTCCAAGTGCATAAAAAAATAGTATATTTTTATTGATTATACCTTTATGAGTAATCATTTAAATACATTATAAATCTATTATAAACAATCATTTAAACTCAGGTTATAAAAATACTTGTACTGATCGGATTGAAAATAATTAGTGATCTTTAATATAATTCCCTTTTTTGATTATTAATTATTAAATATTTTTGTTTCCAGAAATTCATTTTGTGTAATAACATTTTCTATTAACATTACTTTCAATTTGTTTATAAATTTAGAATAGTTTTCCTCGTCTTTAATTGTATCTGGCAATTTGTTGTAAATTCTTACACACATAGAATTGGGGCCCTGGCTGTGCATGTGTAACTTTGATCGTGGCATCACGAGTTTGTGCTTGTATCTGGATGGATAATAATAACTATCAGTGTTGGTCTTAAATCAATGCCGCTCTGTCATGGTCGGGGGTATCACTTACCATCAAGTGAGCGTCCTGACCGTCCTTTATACACAAAAAGACCACGGTAACTAATTACAATGATACAAACATTCAACTTGACCAAACATTTTATAAATCCCTGGATTAATTCTATTGGGAACATACCTTAATCCGAAAGGCCTATCTAGCTGTCAAAGGGATTAGTTTTCTCCGTGTGTTACACAGGATAATCTGGGGGGAAGAGGCCTCCGGTGATTGACGACCCCCCTCCAACCCCTTTCGCCTACCCAGCAAATAATGCCAATGTAATTTGTGAACATAAAAGATTGATTCATTAATTTAAGCCGACATTTATTAAAAGGGTTTGAGCGATGGTGTAACGTCGCAGGTGCGGACAACCGAATTTGATGTGAATTTGAACGCCATGTTTATGGTGTTTACAATGGAAGTGAGTGAGATATCTTACTCTGTATACTGATTTTCTAACCATCTGTTAAAATAACTAAAAATTTAATAAATCTACTAACATTCACACAGCGCCATCTAGTCCCAAACTTAGCCTTTAGCCTGTAATATGGGTACTAAACAACGGATAAACATACTTTTTCACATTTTTAGGGTTCCGTAGCCAAATGGCAAAAAATGGAACCCTTATAGATTCGTCAGGTCTGTCTATCCGTCCGTATGTCAAACACTTTTTTCTCCGAAACTGTAAACACTACACTATTCAAACTTTGTAAGTATATGTATTCTGTGAACCGCTATTAGGTTTTGATAAGAAACTTGAAAAAAAATAATCTGTTTTGGGGTTTCCCATACATTGAACTGAAACTCAAAATTTGTAGAGTGTAGAGCTTAAAAAATGATAAAGAGGTTTCTAATATCATTTTTTATAAATTGAATAGTTTGCGCGAGAGACAATTCCAAAGTTCAAAAAATTGAGGGGCTCTAATTTCTAAACTATGGAGTTGATAAAATCAAAAAATATATATAATGTATTACTATAAAATCTAACAACGAAATTTAGTTTGAACGATTTCTGGTGTGTAGTTGTTTTTATACGTCATAAACGGTGAACCACTATTTTTCATATTAAAGCTGTAGTAGTGCCTAAGTAAATAAAAATTACTTTATTTTATGTTACTTGCTGCTGCAGAACCCTCCACGGGCGAGTCCGACTCGCGCTTGGCCAATTTTTATCATTTCATACTTATTCACTTTGTATCATTTCAATAGAAAGCATGAAATGCTATTTATATATTACTTAAAGATATTTAATATTTTAGTGTGAGTCAATTGTTATTGTATATAATTAACTAGCTTGTAAGATCGTAATAAATGCAATGAGAGGGAACGTAAGTTTCATTTGAGTGGTTTTTTGTAACGACCGCCATATTAGCAGCCGGTACCGACAACTTTTCAACCCCAAAATCACGGAATCATATATCTTTTAAGACATCTTAGCATTATTTGCCGGGTAGGCATCACCCTATACGGGTAGGCTCGTGCCCTCGGTGGGACGTTTAATGAGCTGATGATGATGAAGACATCTTAGACTATAACTTAAAGTTAAAACTTAAACATGAGATGCATACAAATAAGGTCCCCGCCCAGTATAATATGTCGCAGTATCTAATCAATGCTGCCACTCTGATATTACCTGGTAAGTGGCGTGCACAGAGATTTCGAAAAGAGTATGCAAAGTGAGTGACACTTTTTACAATAACAATCAACAATTTACATTTTTTTAAATTTAAGTGCTGTGTCAATAACAGCATAGATTGTCTATAGGTTCAAATCTGTAGAGGAAAATAGATGAAAAAGTGGGGATCATTATGTTGGCGACTTTTCGGATTATCTGCACGCACAGGGTATGCACTGTTTATTTTTTTATGTTATAAAGTGAACAGGACGGTCAGTACGCTCACCTGATGGTAAGTGATACGACTGACCATGACAGAGCGACATTGAAGGAGACCAACAACTTATAAACAGTTACTGTTCTCCATGAATGCCGCACCGCGCCCGTCACCCGAGACAATCGCTTATTTGCATTAAAGAGTGCACGCCACTGCTGATGATGGTGATTATCCGATTTCTTACCATAGAAAGAACCATTATACATTAGTTATACCATCTTACGCCCCTCTCAAACTTTCTCAACTTAAATTAAAAATCGCCCTTACGTCCACACAATTTGGGAGCACTCCAGATCGTGCAGCGTAATTAAAAGTGTCGAACGATAAGAAGCGTCGCGGGGTTAAAGGGAAGCTGAGGCCACACCTTTCTCGAGTCTTTCAAGTAATTAACTTGTTGCGGTCGAAGTTGGGCTGATGGGGAGTTGTAAAACATTGGAAAGTTCCAGTTTCTTCGGCCTCTGATGTTTGACAAACTATTTGACGACTGAATTTTAACTTGACGAGTGTCTAATTAAAATAAAAAAATAAAAAATGTTTATTTTCAGGCCACATGACCCATATTTAAACTTATATAAAATTGATAAATTGAAAATACAAATAAATTAAAACATTCAATTAATTAAAATTCCCATTCTTTAATATCAAAAATCATTACACAAATTAAAACATTCAATAAATTAAAATTAAATGACACAACAAAACGATAAAATCTTAAAAATACAATTTATAATTTTAAGGAGGCATGTCATCTTTTATTTTCTATCCAACTTTAGTAAACGTGTGGTAACTATCATCATCGCTACAGGTTAAAATGTCCACTGCTGAACGAACCTCCCCTAATTTCCAAGCGGGCCGATCCCTTGCAGTTGACATCCATCTGCTACCCGCCACCTTAACCACGTCATCCGTCCATCTGGTTGGTTTCACGTTACGCGGACGCCACTCGAGAACTTTTCCGTCCCATCGACCTTTGGTTCTACGCACTATCAGCCGTGCCCACTGCCACTTTAACTTGCTAAATAAATCCTGTAAACAATGTCGGTCACCCTATTCTCTTACGAATCTCCTTGTTTCGAATCTTCTCTCGCAGGAAAACACGTAATATAACCACGTCTCGATTCTGTATGTCATAAGCATAACTGGCAACACACACTGGTCATTGACCTTCGTCTTGAGAAACGTACGAAAATCCCTTTTTCATATTTTTTTTCCACATCCGTGAGCGTCGGTGGCTCAATGGTGTGGACTGTTGCCTTCCTACCGGGAGGGAGCAGGTTCAAATCGCGCCACGTATCAATGTGATTTCGAATTTTCGAAATTATATGTTTATACAACGCTTTTACGGTGAAGGAAAATATCGTGAGGAAACCTGCGCACGCCTGTGAAGAGATTCAAAGGTTGTGCGTGAAGTTGGCCAATCCGCACTGGGCCCGCGTGGACGACTAAGGCCTATACACCCTTTATGGGTAGGCTCTTGCCACTTGGTGGGGACGTTTAATGAGCTGATGATGCTGATGATCCGTTTCAAAGGTCGCCAATGCATTCGTTGCTACTTCCAAATAACGTACATAATATAAAATAATTATCATTTAATTAGCTGCTTACTACAGATTTATTTTGACAAAATAATGGTCTACGGTTTATGACGTATATAAAAACAAAGCATAGATGTCATTCCAGCCAAATTTCGTTAATAGTTTTCATGGTGATATACTATGTACGTTATATATGGTTTATTTTCATTTTCCTAATCTTATATTTTTTTATTGTTTTTTTTATTTACAAGTTTAAATCAGTAAGTCCTAAAAAAGGTTTGTTGGCGATCGCCAGTCACGTTTCCTATCCGGCAGTGTACGTAGTATAAGTACTATGACCAAGTGACATCGCAAAAACTAAGTGCTTTCACAACTTACATCCCTGGGTATTTATGTTTTGAGCCTTATAACTGTAAGTATTTCGACTTTTATGAGGCTTCTTTTTATTTGTATTTATTGTTCATATATAACAATAAATATCAGGCTTTGAACATTTGTGGAATAAACTTGTTAAAGATTTTAATAAGGTTTCCCTTTGTCATAGCGAACAATAAACTCTTCAAACGATTCAAATTAAAAGTTGAACTGTTTGGATGTTTTCCTTGGAAATCTTTGATTCTAATACCTGGTGGCTCAACAATAAAACCTTGGATTATTGAAGTTTTTCACAATAAAGCTTTCGAAATCACCACTGAACGAACAGCAAAAATACTGAAGTTGAATGGTTTTAATAAAGTTAATAGCCAATTTTAGTAAGTATATATCCGAGAAAGAATTACTTTGTAAATCCAGTTGCTGAAAATATAATATGACTAACATGTGTGCTAACATACGCAGTTGAGACATGGACACTGACTGCGGGATTGGTTCATAAGTTCAAAGTCACAGATCAGTCAGTCAAGATCAGCAAGTTGAAGTGGCAGTGGGCTGGTCACGTATGTCGCAGAACCGATGGCCGTTGGAGCAGACGAGTTATGGAGTGGAGACCGCTTCTTGGCAAGTGTAGTATAGGACGCCCTCCGGCGAAAAGTCGCTGGTAGAGACTATGACCAGCCACTGCAGGACTCATTCTCCAACAGCGTCCTATATATAGGTTAGAGAGAGAAAGAGAGAGATTATTATATGACAAAAGAAAGGGTGATATAAAGTTAGCTGGTTTCATTTTAGATATGTTGATGATGGTTGGTAGGTTTCATGTTGTGATAAGCATTACTAATTGTATGAATTAGGAAATTAAAGTTTACACAGGACTGTAGACAGCAACTTAATAGTCTTCTAATAAGATCTTCAGAAAAAAATTAACACTAAAAGACTGCTTAGCAACTTACAAGAAGAACTGAAATCTCACCAAAATTATTTCATGTAAAATGTTGCCAAGACGACCACTTAGGGTTTGCCCTGAGTCACAGATAATTTAATATTACCTGTGTTAAAGATCCTATTATATTATAATTATAAAACATAGTTAAAGCGGTGACAGTCCAGTGAATTCACCATCACCAAGTCACCATCCATAGATCATCACAAAAATCATCCTCAATACGATCTGAAACAATCAACGTATTTATCACCGTACTACTTGAAGAACAGTGCATTAACAATTCAATAACAGCTGAATAATGAAGTGTATTATTGGCGGCGGGCCACGAAGGAAGGTCCGCCGGCCTCTGTAACGCACCTAACTTATAATAACTTATTCTGTATGTTAAAATATTTTGAAAAAGGACACTATATAAGGATATATTGTTTTTTTTTTGTTGTTGTGTGTTTCCTAATTTAATTTAATTGTATACATTATGTATTCATCATCATCATAATTTGAATTAATTGATTATTTTATTAAATTTGATTTAAGTAATGAATTATCGTGATGGCTTATTGTTATCGTTTTTAAATGGTCTTGCATATAAATAGTGCCCTTCATGAGAGTTAGAGGTTTTGTTACATGAGGTGGTGTGACTTCGACGATAATATGGAAATGCATATTATCGTACGGCATGCGTTTTCAAATATTTTGCTTTAGAGGTTCCGCTATTCAAATAATTCGTGGCAGCGTGCATTCGTTGTTAAGGGATTCGTAAAGGTGAACTTACGTTGTTATGCAATAACTACACAAACGAACGAATTATTCGTTGTTACATTTTTCGAAGCAAGATTGTTCTCAGTTCAAGGTTATAAAGGTGGTGTAGGCAAATTCAATGTGTGTTCCGAACCGGTGGTAGCATTATTGGACGTTCGTAAGTGTCATGCATAGGCCTAAATTGAATAAATGATTTTAGCCTTTGAATAATAAAAATCTAAAAAACTTGTTTATTTTTTATTTCGTTTTGTAAGTTACTCACTTTTGTAAGGAGCCTTTGTGTGCCCATAGGTCGAACCCTGCCCTTATTTGCATGCCGCCGGCAGCTGATCGATGCCTCTCGAGCCCGCAAAAACTTCCTCTTTGTTTCCATTTGATTTATACTTTCAAATAACTTTTTCATGGCGAAAATAGACGAAGGATTGCAATATTTATGTGCTCGGTGATGTGGCGCGTGTTTGAACAGTGAGAGCCTGCGTGTTCTGTTTCCAGATTTTTTGAACAATCATAGCATTCGTTTTCCAGGTATTGTCCCGTGAAACATGAGTGTTATGTTCTTTTGTGTTTCGGTATGAGGGCACTGTAGCTAGTGAAATAACCGGGTATAAGAGACCTAACATCTGTTGTCTCTAGTATCGGGCGTAGTGCGGCATTGACGGCGAATGATAACTATCATTTGTTGGTCTCCTTCAATGCCTCTCTGTCCTGGTCAGGCGTATCACTTAGCATCAGGTGTGCGTCTGTATCGTCTTGTACACTTAAAAAATAAACAAGAACAAGCATTAGTGTTGTTAGTTTGTAACGGGTTATCACTTATGAATATTATGTTTTGTTACATCTGGGGGCTTACCTCCATCTCCTAAAACAGTTTCTCTCTCTCTTCAACCTATCATAGTTCACATACTGGACATAGGTCTCACCCATTTTGCGCCAGATATCGCGGTCCTCCGCTTTTCATATCCAGCCTCCACCATATACAAGTTTTAAAACAGTATAACTATAATATTACTGAGCCTTTTATGGTGAAGAAATGGCAAATTATTATTTTAGTTTTACTGTTTGAAGGTATAATGGCTTACTACTAGAAAGAATAACTGTAATAACTGCCTACGTGATCTAGTGGGTTTTCACTTAGGGATCTTTCAAAATCATTTTTTGCGATTTGATTAGAGCATTGCAGGCTGAATCGCCTGATTGTCCGAAAGGAAAGATGATTCCGTGTTTCGCGGGGCACTGGGTACCAGGTTAATCTGGCATCATTGCTGATAATGCTGGTGAACTCGCAAAGGCTGGGGCCAACGCCACCGGAAGGACTGTAGAACCTGTCTGTGGCATCCCCAAAAACCTTTGGTTGACGATATTACGTATTTTGCAAATATTGACTATTAGTGGACGACCGATGTGATGTAATTGGTTGAGATGTCGGCTAGTACACCCAAGGGTTCCGGGTTTTGATCCTTGGGCAGTACAAGCATTTGTGTGCACGAACATGTCTGGTTATAATGGTATGGTTGTATGGGTTTGGTTGTTCATATCGGATCATATCAGTTTAAAAAGTTCATTGTGTAATTTGTAACTATATTACTTTCTAAATTTTACGTTGTAACTTAATCGTACTTACGTACAATTCGAAAATTAATTAAATTTTACACGTGCTTAGCGAGCTTTAAACTTCCCTGGCATTATCAAATATCAATTAAGTTGTAGTTTATGGCAAACCGTAGTATGTGGGTTAATTAATGGCGTCTTCGTCGTCATGTCATGTCGCTCCGGGGATCCAGTCACGCCGTTTGGTTTTGTAGCACGCATCATCATTCGGGTGACCATGATTTTGACTCAGTGTTTAGCCATGATATTTATTTATTTATTTTTGGAAGTTTTACAGTTTCAAAAGACACTATATTTTAAAGTATATCGATATGATAAGAGTACAATACTAATTAGAAATCTCCACATATGAGTAATCAAACAAACAAACGTCATATTGAGTTAACCACAACTTTACATTAAATATGTATTGTACTAACGTATATTATCTAATATCATCAAGGTTCAAGGGCCTCAAAGTAAGATTTTGTCATTTGTCTTTTTATCGAGGGAATGTTAGTGAAAAACAGGTCAATATGTATAGGCAAAACGGAAAAACTACGACTACTACGAACTAGAAATGTATTCTGCTTGTAGTTAGTATTTGTGTGTGCCACATTTGATACTGAACGTGATGGAAATTTTAAGAGGTTAGTATTCAGATTAATTTTAGATTAGCAACTCAGGGCAAGCCTGTAGTATGGGTACTAAACAACGGATAACCATACTATATCTAATATATTTTTTTGTAAAGACATACATATTAAACACCCAGACCACCACAAAGAGACATGTTCATGCACACTAATATTTGAACAGCCCGGGGATCGAACCCGACACCCTTGGTGTGATAGCCGACGTCTCAACCGTCGTTCTATCCCCGGGCAGTACAAACATGTGTGTGCATAAACATACTGTTTGTAATGGTCTGGTTGTTTTCTTTTTATAATATGTCTGTAATTACAAAAAAAAGTATGTTTATCCGTTGTTTAGTACCCATATTACAGGCTAAATGTTAGTTATGCTTTGTTTGGGACTAGATGGCGCTGTGTGTACGTCAGTAGATATTTAAAAAACCTCTTAGTGGTGGGTTACAGCCCAAACTTCCCATGGCCATTCTGTGTGGGAAGGCCTGTCCCTGTATTGGGACTTTATAGGCTGATGATGATGATGTATCTTGGTCTGCATGGTCTTTTATACCGGAATACAAATAATTCGCTTGTAAAGTTTATTTTGAAAACAAAACTAATATATGAATGCCCGACCCTATGACGCCCCGCGCCGCCCGTGAGATCGCTTTTAAATTATTTTTCAACTTGCTTATTTACTTTGTGAACTTGGTTGTTATAAGTTGGAGAAAGATACGGACGCTTACTTTGCTATTTGAAATATTGCGATTGTTGACTTTAAAAACCAACTAACAAAATTAATTTTGTTTTAATGATGATATTTCAACAAGCTCATATTAAACTGAAATCTTCATAGTAAATGTTATCACTCAAAATATCAAATACCGTATTTAATGTCGTTTTTACACTCATCATCAACAGCTTATAATCAACGTCCCACTGTTGGGGTATGTCTTCACGTACAGCATGGCTATGAGGATATTGGACCGTATTTTTTCGATAATCAGGTGATTCAGCCTGTTACCATCACTCAGCTCGTTATACGTCCCCACCGAGGGGCCCAAGCCTACCCGTAAAGGGTGTATAGGCCTTAGTCGTCCACGCAGGCCCAGTGCTAGGTCTGTGAATTGGTCAACTTCAGGCATATCCTTTGAATTTCTTCGTAGGCGTGCGCAGGTTTCGTCACGATGTTTTCCTTCACCGCAAGAGCGTCGAATAAACAAACATATAAATTCGGAAACACATTGGTTCGTGGCAGGGTTTGGACCTACGCCCTCCAGATTGGAAGGCAACAGTCCACACCAGTGTACCATCGACGCTAAAAGTCTATAACGCAGCCTGTTATGTCCTTTCCTAACTGGAGAGACCTATAACCAGCGGTGAACTGCAATAGGTCGAAGAGAAAAACCTTTTGGATTCAGTTTTGATATCAATGATTTATTTATTTAGCTGCCACTAACTGTCACATGAACTGGCTATGTAACTGCTAAGTTATTTCAAAGAAAAACTTTTAGATCTGTCCTATGATTTAATATAATCAGTAACACCATAGCGCGACACGCTTACCACGTCTATCAATCATCGCACCGCGTCCATTGCCGGTCATGTTCGACACACTAATCCGTATCGTACCTGTGAGTAGTGTATCGCGAACATCATTGTGTCTTGCCGCTGACGTCTTCGCTCGAAGGGAAATAATTACAGACTCCATTGAAGGAACGCCTCTTTTATGTTCCGGGATTGATAGATCGAGCGTTTTGAAGTTTACAATGCTGTTTGTTTGTGTAGCTTTGTACAATGGTTTTGAATCGATCTCGCCAAGTCTGCTTCATTTGGCCAACACTACCTTTGTTATAGGTACGGGTAAACACTTAACAATTTTAGTATTTAGGTGGATTGGATCTTTATATTTATCAGTAATGACACGATGTTTTATAATATTTTCGAGTATGTTATGTTAATAAAATTTAAGAATTGTTTGTAGACTCGGTACTAATTCGTCTAGGTAGGTACCGGAGATTATAATCGTCCAAAGAAATACGAGTGTTTTGCACTTCTGTGTTTTGGAATGAGGGCACTGGTACTATTGAAACTACCAGGTATAAGAACCTAACATCTGTTGTCTCTGGTGACGGGTGGAATGCAGCGTTGATGAAGAATTATAACGGTCTATCAGTTGTTGGTTTCCTTAAATGCCGATCTGTCATGGTCAGGAGTATCACTTATCACTAGGTGAGCATCCTAACCGTACACTTTGTTACATAAAAAAATTTTTTTTAAGAGATTTATTTTGCTCTGCCCATTTTGAAAACTTAATAATATCTTGAGTTTTGCCACAAAAAAGTAAACTTTACAGTTGAGTGAAACAACTACGAAAGTTAAGTTGGTTGAGGTGCTAAAATATCACGGCAAAAGACCTTTACACTCCGTTTAAGCTACATGATATATTATTATTATAAAAGGGGAACCGTATTAACAGTTCATTGCCGCTACCTAACATTCGTTGGGCTCAGGGCTCCTCATAAATCCCAAAACAGGGTAAAATTGGGTGAAGATATGAAAATAAACCCCCTCAGCGATATTAGGGTGAGTTACGAAGTATTTTGTAAAAATCTAAGACTAAATCTTCTAATCAATGTTTGATGAGATGTTTACAAGTTTGATATCGTAAATTTTGTGAATGAATTACATCTCTTTTACTAAAATCAACAAAACCAAATTTTATATACCAGCTTTTTATAAGTAATTTTGTAAAAGTGTAATTTTAGAATACATATAAAAATTTCTTTTTTTTTTGCGTAATTGGCTATTACACCAAGGGTTCCAGGTTTGATCCATGGATAGTACAAACATTTATGTCTGTTTATTGGTCAGGGTCGTTCTGTATATCATGAATGTATTTTGAAAACAGTGATTTGCACTATGTGGTCTCCCCGCGGGATTCGACACTATGACCTCCGGACGCAGCGGGGTAAACCGATGCTGAACGCACACGGAGGTAGCTATATATGGTTTGAGTATAGAAAGATTCTTTCAAGATGTCTTTTAATTTATAAGCCAATAATTATGCAATTTTCCATTTGAATTTGAGCTACAGGCTGATAATCCAGCTCGTACAACTTAACAAAAGCGAAATAATAGTTAGATTGCAGACTGACGAGCAATGCAGACGACTTTAAATGCCTTCAAAACTAGAAAAACTCAGAGTTCCATGTACATTCCTTTGAGTCCTCACAATATCCGGATCAAACTGGATTCGACAAGAAAATAAAAATAATGGGGGACAAAATAATACCAGGACCCCGATTCCGATAATTTTAAAAATGCTCTATCGTTTCTATCTCTCAGAATACAATTTGCATATCAATCTCGTTTTATGCTAACATTTTAGAGTTAGGAACACCATTACATATTCCTTCTACTGGTACATACCTCACTACCATTTTAACCCTTCACAGTAAAGAGGGTCTTAATGTCATTTTAAATAACTTAAAGCTACTTAAATATTAACTTAATGCAAATGTGTGGGGGAGGCTGTCTACATAAACTACAGTGAGGAACTGTTGCCTTTCGATCAGAAGGGTGGAGGTTTAAATCCCACCACACAACAATCTCTTGTCGATTTTTTAAAATTCTATGTACGGTAAAGGAAAACATCGTGAGGAAACTAAGCATGCCTAAGAAGAGATTCAAAGGTTGTGCGTGAAGTCGGCCAATCCTCACTGGGCCCACGTGGACGACTAAGGCCGAGACAGGGTGTCTCGCCAGGCTCGTGCCCCTTGGTGGGGACGTTTAATGAGTTCACGATGATAAACATTAAAGTTGTATTGGAATACTTAATTAAAAGTTGGATTTCAAAGTGTCGTAATGTCATGGAATTTAGTAGAATTGAGACTATGACACAAAGCATTCACAGACCATTATCAACGTATCTCTCCTGGGTAGAAACCGGCACAAAATTGAAATTTAACAGGCACATGAATGCGTAGCATCGCGCTCACGATAATGGCTGCACGTTGACAAGGAAATTGAGAAAAATCAATTTGTAAATGTGATGCTTAGAGCGGATCCCGACGCGGGAAGTGTGGTGGCATGAATGCTTAGCGAAATGGTGTTTGAAAAGCGCGTTGCATTTTCTGTGCAGGAATTAATTCCTTATCGCTATTGGAAGACGTTTTAATATACAGTTTTATAAGTCTTATTTTTTGAGAGGTTATATAATACCACCAAAAAGACTTTATGTAAAATGTTGCCAAGACGACCACATAGGGCTTGCCCTGTGAAACGATATCAGATCTCATGTACAGCCAAGCTCCTGAATCTACACGACCTAATTTTACCGTTCCTAAATTCTATTAGTAAACATAAACACTTCGAGAAAAAGTTGGAAGTGTCCTTGCGCTTCACTTAGCTCGTCTTAAATAAAGTCTTAGGTAATCCCTTGGTCCGGGCGGCCCACGCTTGCCAAGACGCGGTCTCCACTCTAGAAGTCCTTTGCTCCAAAGACCTTCGGTTCTAAAACATTCGTATGAGAGGCATCAGTTACAATCTTTATAAAAATTTATGAAAGTCACCTAAATAGTAAATTATTTGCGTGATCAAGTATATTACTCGTGATATGTTTGTATTTTTTGGGTCCTACGGTTTTGAGCTTTTAGCTCACTGCTTGATCGGGAACGTTCAAAACGAAATTTCACTTTGTGTGATTTCAGTATAATAAGAAAATTTCGCGCTACTAAGGTTCCCACTATCCCTAGCAGTCGGCATCCATCGTTAGAGGTCAGTCTACGCTTTTTTCCGTCTCGAGAAACGATCCGCCCATCGGCCATCGGTTATATACACTAACTTGTCCTGGTCACTGCAACTTCAACTCATTAAATGATGAATATATTGATGAAATTTTAACGAAGTGTTAATTAGTAACTTTAGTACCAACCCACTTATCCTTAAGATAATAAATAAAAGTTTCGAAATTAGCGATCAAAAGGTGAAAGTTGTCTGCGACGTTGAAGATAAACATTATGAGGAAGTTCCCAACTCTTGATCGTGAACAAGTTTCGAATTCAAGTAAATTAGAAACAAAGGGCCCAATTTATCGCAGAGCCAGCCGCTCTGCGACAAAAGCCTGTCACCGCGACAAATAAAGTTTTCCTATCCTATTTAGGCAGAATGTTTCTTGTGAAAATCAACATTTTAGAGGTTTCGGTATGAATATTCATGTATGGTATACAGTTTTTTAGCGTAAATGATATCAAAAAAATCTTTTATGTTTAATTAACGGACGACAACACAAATAAATAATTACAACTGGAATATGTTTTGTAACCAGAATGTCATCATCATCATCAGCTCATTAAACGTCCCCACTGAGGGGCACGAGCCTAACCCTATAGGGTGATAAGGCCTTAGTCGTCCACGCGGGCCCAATGCGGATTGGACGACTTCGCGCACAACCTTTGAATCTCTTCGCAGGCGTGCGCAGGTTTCCCCACGATGTTTTCCTTCAACGTAAGAGCGTCGGATAACGTACATATATTTTTCGAAAATTCGAATACACATTGGTACGTGTCGGAATTTGAACCTCAGCCCTCCCTGTAGGAGGGCGACAGTCCATACTATTGAGCCACCGACGCTCTACCCAGAATGTAATAGAAAAGTATAATTATTTCTTTAAATTTGTATGTCTGTGCTGTTTATTTTCTGGAGAAGCTGTACCGATTCTGGCAGACCTCACACTGGCAAATAATGTCAAGCACATTATGTATAGAGGTTTAGGTATAGAGTAACTTGATTATTTTTTTCTACACTGTAAAAGATGTAAGCAGTATTTTAAATAAAATTTAGGTTCGCTTCCTCTCTCTCTCTCTTCAACCTATTACAGTCCACTGCTGGACATAGGTCTCCCCCATTTTGCGCCAGACATCCCGGTCCTCCGCCTTTCTCATTCAGCTTCCACCAGCGATCTTTCGCAAGTCGTCGGTCCATCGGGCCGGAGGGCGTCCTACGCTACGCTTGCCAAGACGCGGTCTCCACTCCAGAACTCGTCTGCTCCAACGGCCATCGGTTTTGCGACATACATGACCAGCCCACTGCCACTTCAACTTGCTGATTCCGGCGCTTTTTTTTGGTAGGTTCGCTTACTAAATAGGAATGTTTTTGAAAAAACGACGACCTATTTGGTATAATGGTTGAGACGTCAACTTTTACACTAAGGTCCCAGGTTCGATCCCCGGACAGTACAAACATTTTTTTGCATGAACATGTGTGTTTGTATTGGTCTAGGTGTTTTCTATATATAATAATACAAAATTTATAAGTATGTTTATCCGTTGTTTAGTACCCATATAACGGGCTAAATGCTTATATATGTTAGTACATAAGTGCTGTGTGTATGTTACTAGATATTTATTTTTATTTGAAAATACAAAGTAGTCAGTACCTATTCAATAGAGGCGTTGTATTAAAATAGGTCCAAAAATACTACCCGTGGGCCTGAGATTTATTTGAAAAATCTCCTTTACCAGAAACATACAATTTTCATTTACCCACCTCTTACCTAGCCCTGATACTGTATGTGTGTACTTGATAAAGTTCTGCCCCGTTTAGCCTCGGGCACTACGACTGTTATGCCTCCTAACAAACTTTCTATGAAACCTTCGATACCAGGTATCGGCAAGTAGGAAAGCTCCACTTCACCTGAATTTTTAGAAACTTTGCCTGCTCGTGCCCTTCTGACGTTTAGTGAGCTGACGATGATAAACTTTGCTGCGGCTTCTCTCGAGTTCAATTCGGAGTAAAATTCCCTTTCTTAATTTAGAACACGAGTTGTCGGAACCTGTACAATTTTGCAGGAAGATTTAAGCAATGTCCATTCCCTTAGTTTAGGGGCTGTGAGAATATTAAAAAAGCCAGGTATTTTTCGGTGGTAACAAAAAGTAATTAAATAAATAAATATCCGCTGACATTCACACAGCGCCATCCAAGTTAAGCGTGAAGCCTGTATTATGGGTACTAAACAAGGATAAACATGCTTATATAATTTGTTTTTGTAAATAATATACATTATACATAGAAAACACCCAGACCATTACAATCAGACATGTTCATGCACACACATGTTTGTACTGCCCGGGGATCGAACCCGGAACCTTTGGTGCTGCAGTCGACGTCTCAACCGCAACACCAAATGGGTCGTCGTAATTGTCTAGTAGGGACAGTGTTCGGTTCGTAACCCGGAGGTCGTGGCTCGTCGGAAACTTCACTTTGTTTTATTTTTCTGGTGTAGTTACATTACAGTGGAATCACCTGATTGTGCGAAAAGAAAAATTTTACGAAGACGACACGATTTTAGGACTTTAGGTTATGTTTTACTGCGGGAGAATATTGTATACCGCAGGGAACAGCTTGTAGGTTATAAACCTGCTTATCTACTATGTGTTTTGTTGTTTCATACTTTGTTATTTTTGTAATTTCATCTTCATCCTTCACCTATAATATCTCAATACAGAGATAGGCCTTCCCTTACAGCATGGCTATGGGGAGTTTTGGTCATAACCAAGTTGGACCAGTGTGGATTGGAGAAGGAATTGTGTATTTTACTTACGATAAATGATAAATATGACCATCCATGTGATTGTAATGGTCGAGACGTCAGCTATTACACCAAGAGTTCAGGGGTCGATCCCCGGGTAGTATACACATTTGTGTGCATGAACATATCTGTTTGTAATGGTCTGGGTGTTTCTATGTATAACATGTATGTTTTTACAAAAAAAATACGTATTTAATATGTTTATCAGTTGTGTAGTACCTAACACAAGCACCTCGCTTAATATTGGGCTAGTGACGCTGTGTGAATGTCATAGATATTTATTTATAAAATGATACAAGGGTTCTCAAACAAGGCCCAGCCACCTGCGTAGTCACTACGCCAAGTACGCATTACCTTGTTTTATGCAAACATTGTTCGCTCATTTTTATGGCGTGCACTGTACGCCGTTCGTTGTGAAATGATATTGCCCAAGTTTCTTTCACGGAATAGTAGGCTTCAATAATCATAACATCGGAGCGCCTTCAATGGCACTAATATTATTCAGACACGTTATTGCTAATTCATATATTTATGTGCTGTGGCGTGCATAGAAATTATAGTAAGGTATGCAAAGCGAATGACGCTAATCATAAAAACAATAAATAATTTACATTTTTGTCAAATTGAGTGCTGTTGATGAAAGCAGATCGCCTATGGTTTTAAATCTGTAGAGGATATTGGGCGAATAAGTGGGAATCATTTAATATGTTGTCGATTTTCCGGGTTGTCTGGACGCAGAGGGTGGTGTATTTCTATTTATGGAGTGCACGACACTAGTTATGTATACGTTGGTGATTCATTGGTGTGGACTGTTGCCTTCTGATCTGGGAGGGTGTAGGTTCAAATCTCGCTTCGTACCAATGTATTTTCGAAATTATACGTACGTAGAGCGGTGGTGGCTCATTGGTGTGGACTGTATCCTTCTGACCTGGCAGGTTCAAATCCCGTCTTTTCGAATTTTCGAAATCATATTTTCGTTTATGCGACGCTTTTACGGTGAAGGAAAACATCGAGAGATAACTTGCGCACGCCTGCGAATAGATTCAATGCGTGTGCGTGAAGTCGGTTACCCGCACTGGGCCCGCGTGGACTAAGGCCTATACATGGTTGAATCATCTGATTTTCTGATAATTTATTTTTGCGATCCTCGCGGCTTTTTATATAATTACTGACCTTCACGCTTTGTAGGCCTAATTTTAAAAACAACAGATAAACAATTGTATGCATTTGTTTGCCTAAATAATTGCATCAGAATATTTTTACAAACCAATATGTTTGTTTTGCCTGGGGGGCAAACCTTGCCCCTTGGAGTTGAACTTAACCTTAACCATAACACCACATTGACTGTCAAAATACATTACATTGAACAATCCCGGAATCAAGCATTTAACTCGACGCTCAGATCACTAGACCACGAAAGTAATTGTTGTAAATCGAATCCTATCTACAAACAAAAATGTAAAATAAGAGCCAAGTTCAATATAATGGCTTTTGTTGTTGAATACAATTACAAAGAAGTAAGATCCAAATTTTCAAGTTGCCAAGTTCAATGGACAGTTCTAAAATTTATTTATAACAACATAAAATATATATTATCTTATAGGCCTTATAGCTAAGGATAGTTTAGTCTAAAATTTGACTCGGTTAGTTTTCCAATCTGAATTATTGTGTTCTATGCCTAATTAGTTTGTGTGCAAGCTGTAATTTTCAAAAAGCCTCCCTCAATGATGAAAAATCATTTACCATTAAATATTCAGCCGTTAGTTTTTAATTAGCCGTTTAGGATGTCTTAATAAAATTTGAAGCATATTGAAAGTCACTATCATTTATTAGATGTTTGAAACATTTGATACATTTTCGTCAAATAGTTTATGAGTTAAAGGAAGTTAAAAGTAGCTCCAAATAGTTCGTATCACACAGTACTCACAGTATTGCTCGTAATTTGTGTTACACTTAAACCTTAAAATGGCTTTATTCAATCCAGTCTTTACTTCAATCGTCAAATAAAGAAGGAGTGAAGAAATATTGTGAATATGGTGCCTCGTTCGTAATGCGCACCGCAAAGGAATGGAACTCTTTGCCTCCTTATGTGTTCCCCGATCATTACAACCTGGTCGTCTTCACGGCAAGAGTGAATAGGCTGTTCTAGGCAGGCATGATCCATCCTCGGCCGCATCATCACTTACNGAAGCATATTAAAAGTCACTATCATTTATTAGATGTTTGAAACATTTGATACATTTACAAGTTAAAAGTAGCTCCAAATAGTTTGTATCACACAGTACTCACAGTATTGCTCGTAATTTGTGTTACACTTAAACCTTAAAATGGCTTATTCATCAATTCTTTACTTCAATCTCAAATAAGAGAGTAGTGAAGAAATATGTGTTGAATATGGTGCCTCGTTCATAATGCGCACCGCAAAGGAATGGAACTCTTTGCCTCCTTATGTGTTCCCCGATCATCACAACCTGGTCGTCTTCACGGCAAGAGTGAATAGGCTGTTTCTAGGCAGGCATGATCCATCCTCGGCCGCATCATCACTTACCATCAGGTGAGATGGAGGTCAAATGTCTGCCTATAGAGGATAAAAAAAAATCTACCAGTCACTTGAACTTGGCGTGCCACACTGCCTCGTGCCTATATAAATTATTCGCGGTGATTATACAAGTGTAACTGGCGTGCCAGTGAGCGAGCCGCGGGCGTCAGGCGTTCGGATCGACATTATTTGTAATACAAATAATTCATCACTCCATCCGCCATTGTTTACATTTAACAGAGTAATTGAACGAGGTAATAGATATTCCGATTTGAATCTGTTAATTTACGCTCCGTGATGCTTGATAATTAATTTCGTTGGGCTTGTGTTAGGGCTGGCAACTAACCTTTTTAAAGGGATTTTTAAGATATTTTTAAGTAAGACATTATTAGATCTCCATCCAGACGGAGCGATTACATGGTTACGGGGGTGCACATAATTTTCAACTGCAAGAAATTGGTGTGCATAAAAATCATAAGAAGAAGCCTTTGGTCAATGGACATTTAACCTATTGAACGCCGGGATTCCAGACCAGACACAATAGTACAGTCCCAGAAACAATAGAAAACATATTGTGTCTGTAATATAATCATTTATTTCTCAACATTTGCATATTTTGCAGAATATAATAATCATAAACATAGTGTCGATAATGGTGGGCTGACACTGGGATTAGGACATATTATATTGTATTTCAGGTAGCCTGAGAAGTGTGTGTCCGCATGTGCTTATGTGTATGAAAAAAAGTTTTGCCTTTTCCTCTAAAATTTAAAGGTTGGCAATGCACTTTATGCTGCTTGAACTATTGAGTCTCCATGGCTGGTGACAATTTTACCATCCGTGAACCAACTGCGGGTTTGCCTATGAAATAACATAAACAGAAACATTTTCCCGAACACATCTTCCAACGCAGCTGTAGGCAATTTCAGAATATCACTTCTTGCCTCACTCCTTGGTATAATTGGATAAGTTTTGTAAGCTGCTCGTATGTATGTGGTCTTTGGAGCTAACGCTATTACGGAGCGCGGTTTGCTCGTGAGGCTGGAAGTCGTGAAAGTATCACGCGGGACTGTTCGGGATGACTCTTAGGAACAATTTGTTATTACAAGTATAAATATGTGAATCAATTGTATCATGAGTGTATACATTTATTTACAACGTTTTATAAGCTTTTGCAAGAAAAATACCAGTTAATTCACAGTACCTTTGGTTTAACACCAACATTAATGAGGGAATCAAAAATATTCCGATACATCTTAATAATCACCTGGTTCTAATAGCTCTGTTTTAATTTGCATTGAACTTTACAAAACTAAGTTCAGACTACCTAAAGAGCTTTCTTCACCACAAGCTATTGAATGCGATCATTATAGGAACTATTTGAACAGTACTATTTAAATTTAAGTCTAAAACGTTTGGGAGGTATGGGTTTTGTTGAACTACATTCCTATAACGATCGCTACTGATTTTCACCCTGACGATCACAGAAAGACTAAAATATACCCTCTGTTCATTATTATAGTCATTTAAAATAGAAAACATATAATTTTGGACTTTTACGGTTTGATTGTCTTTGCCATCGATACTTCAAGACGAAAAGACAGCAAAAATACCATCAATTTTATTGATATTTAATAAACTAGAAAACCTAGACAAATATCCTTGACACGTGTAGTAAAGAAAAAATGGATTCTGATATCAAACTCGTTTAAAAATAAGTTCCTAATCATTTAACGAAGCTGACACTTATATTATTGAGTTCAATTGTTTAAGATAGTTTGTTCAATTACTATGGTATTATTGTCAAGATTTTAAATTAAACTAGTACCTTACCTAAGTCGTTAGCAAATAAAATGCAGTACCCTAGTATCGTAGATAAAGTTCAAATGAATCTCCTTAAGAGAGAATGGGTCCGAAAAACTTATACCAAAGTAAGTTATAATGACGAAAGCTTAACAAGGAATTAATTAACGGGCGAAATCGGAGTCGCGCTCCCTCGGGAACTATTGCCGTGTTTTCTTCGAAACTACACTAATCACTTTGCACTTAATGAGTGTCTTGTGACACGGGATATACGAAATGGTCGGTTTATTAATTTTAAATTTATTACTAACAGTATATGTAAGATTATTACTCAGAAATGGATCATAGCTATCTGAAATATATACATTAAAATTTATGTTAAGGTTGTTTTTATTGTTATGAGATCATCTATAGCGATTATTTTTAATCGCGCCATTTTAAATCGCGCCATTTTAAATTTCTTGGTTAGAGAAAGCACTTCAAGTATAAGTACACCCAGAGGCGAATTGTTCTACGGACAATTTTATAAAACTGATATTGACTGAACTCAGTTTATTGTAGAATTTTGAGAGCGTTAGATGACGTATGTGTTTATTTAACAAAAATAAAAAGGTATATAGAATTTAAGACTTAGAGCCTCCCGCGTTTGCCCAGTGAAGCGGTGAAGATTCATAAGTTATCAAATTTTAATTTGGTTGTAAAAACAAGAAAAAACCCATTCCTATCGAATCCCTCGATCAAAAAGTTAAACGAAAAGAAAAGTAACGCGATCGCAACTTTGTCCGAATTCAAATGGAATATAAGTAGAGTGCAGCGGGCGGAGCTTCTCACACTTTCTCCCCACGTGAAATTTCACCCGATCACCTCTGGAATTGTCGTTTGCTTCGCCTCCGATTGACGACCCCCCCATTGAAGCATTTTCAAGTAGAAAAACAGTATCGAAATTGTATAATAAAATCACTGCATTACCTACGAGTTACTCGTTAAACTAAAAAATGCTAATAACCAGAGTCGTCACGCGGCCCAGTGCGGATGCGACTTCCAGTTAATTTCTTCGTCATGCGCAGTTTTCTCACGTATTTTGGTATCGCAAGAGGTCGCATAACTACGATAGTTTCGAAAATGTGAAATCACATTTTACGTAGCGGGATATGAACCTGTGCCCTCCATATCGGAAGGAAACATCCACCCAACCCAATGAACCACCGACGCTCTTAAAATTTATGAAAAAAACTCTATAAATTCTCTAATAAAAAATGGAATTTATAAAGTGGATCGACCCTGGTTAGCATAGGTTTAAACCACTATACGGTTATCGCGTATTACATAACCCTTAAAAAACTATATAAATATGTGAGACAAAACTTACAGATTTGCGAGGATGTAAAATTTAAATCATATTCTGAAGTCCCTTAAAACCCCATTCTCTAGAAATTGGATCTATCTTATCAACACTCGCATCCACTGCTGGACATAGGCCTCCCTCATTTTCGCCAGATTAACTCCTTTTCTGCAATCTAGCCTCCACCAGAACGACCGACCGACCTTACACAAGTCGTCGCCCTAAAAGTTCGTCATCATCATCATACAAGCTCATTTAAACTCCCCACCGAGCACGAAGCCTACCCGTATAGGGAATTAAAGGCCTTTGTCGTCCACGGCGGGGCCATAGCGAGTGACGAGCTCACACCACAACCTTTCGAATCTACTTCGCAGGCGTGCATGAAGGTTTCCTTCACGATGTTTCCTTCACCGTAGGAGCGTCCGATAACGATACAATATTTTTCGAAAAATTCAGAAAATACATTGTACGCTGTCGGGCATTTAACCTCAGCCCTTTCGGTATAGCAGGCGAACAGTTCACACCATTGAGCCACCGATGCTCTAAAATTCTTACAAGAGTATAAATGAGCAACACAAATTATTTATTAGCATTCACCGCAGGGCTCTCCTCCAAATCACTCTTAGTAAATCCTACAAGAACTCGGTTAGCAACATTGGTTAAATTATTTACAACAACACACCAATGAGTAAATCGGGCGCACACAACGAGTAAAGCTGAGTGTTGAGAACAACATTAGGTAACTAAAAAATATTTGTTTCCAAAACACAAATTAGACATGATGCAACAATAAGACAGCGGTTCGCGTGCTTCAAGCTACAGTTGACGAAAACAAAAACCTAGAACTAATTATCGCTTAAGGATATATTAGACATTGCGGTTCAAAAGATGGGTGAGAATAAGATCTGTCCATCGGTTGTTAATTTTTTCCGACCCAGTGTACGACACTTGCGACATTCTCGGTTGAGGCTCGAGTTGTTAAAGGGACCGTCCAGTAGAATCTTTATTTATGATCCGGGTCGTATTACAAGCATAAACGCTAAACATAAGTTTCACTGAAGACAATTACAAAAAGTACTGAATGCAAATACTTTAAGAATTCATAAGCAGTAAAGAAGCGTCGGTGGCTTCAATGGACTGTTTCCCCACGTACCAATGATTTTCGAAATTTCGACAAATAATATATGTACTTATCCGACCCTCTTACGAGTGAATAACAAATATCGTGAGAAACCGCGCACGCCTCAAAAGATTAAAAAGTGTTTTAAATCGTCCAGCCTGCAGGGCGCCGCGTGTGGACGACTAAACCTAATCAACCTTACGTGTAGGCTCATGCCCTCGGTGGGGACGTTTAAAGAGCTGATGATGATGATACCTAAAAAAATAGTACAGAGAGTTGAGAGTAAATACAATCACGTCAAAAGTGTCAATTTATGGTTGTTTTCATTACTTTGGCTGAAGCTGAAAATCAGCGGTTGCCAAATGAACCCTATCGCTGTGTGCCTGCTTGCATTTTTGTATCGCCGACGTACTTAGTACAACAACATAGAGCTCTAGATGGAATAAATTTTTGGTGATATAAATAAAAGCTGTATCTATCTATCCATCTATTAGAATATTATTCAACTCGTGAAGAGTATATAGGCAGTGTTACAGAGAAATGACTAACAACAGTGTCCCGTAACACTGTATAATTCACGGTCAGGCGTATCAATTACCATCAGGTGAGCGAACTAACCGTCCCATTTACTTACATACATAAAAATATACAATATATAAAAACACTATTGCTTGTGCCTATCACTGAGGACTTCGTTCCCACGGGATTCGGGGTTCCACCCCTATAGGTGATTTATCACGCATCGCGTCGGCGGAGGCGCGACAACGGAATGGTTTTAGCTTAATCTCAGTGACTTGTTTTTTAGAAAATAACTGAAATTCGAGCGTCGCAGGCTCAATGGTGTGGACTGTTGCTTCAGATTGGGAGGGCGCAGTTTCAAATCCTTCAGGTACCAATGTGTTTTTGAATTTTTGAAATAATATGCGTTAGCCGACGCTTTTGCGATAAAGGAAAACATCGTGAGGAAACCTACGCACGCCCACGAAGAGATTCAAAGGTTGTACGTGAAGTCAGCTAAAACCGCACTGGCGCCGGCATTAGTCGACTAAGGCCAACCCCGCAACAAACCATAATTTTCAGTCAGCCCTTGTGAGTAAGTTTAAACGCATAGATAGGTTTGTTCTTATTATCTTAATAATACACATACTATTACAATTATTTAAGCCGTTATTCCGGCTAAGAATTGAGACTGCGATTAAGAACCGTCCTATGAAATTACTGATGTTTTAAAATTGACAACATCCACTTGCGATAATTTGTGACATCGACGCATTATAAACTATCATGAAACAAATACACTGAAAAAAGTGATTAAAATTTGACCAAGCAAAATACGCTTCAATTCGTCCAGTTTCCGATCAAAACGCTAACGATCGTAATTAATATGCCAATATATTATTAGGACGTCGATACGCATGCGCTTAATAAATAACACAGCGACCGGCCTCGTCAATCATAATTATTAAGCGCATTATTAAAAATCTCACAGAGTGGACGATGACCCTGGTTAAAGATGCGGGTAGCAGAATGGATGTGACCTTAGGGATCGCCCGCGTAGAAATCATTGGCGGGAAGCCTTCGTTCAACAGTGGACAGTATTAGGCTGTACGATGATGTATGAGGACACTGCGAGTAAACTTCTGCTAGTTTGTTTATCAATCAACACAGTCATTAACGCCTAACGGCACGAGCCGACCCATTATAGGGTGATTAGCCTTAGTCGGTCCACGCGCCAAAGTGCGATTGTACAACACTTCACACCACAACCTTAAATCTCTCGCAAGCAGTGCCACATTTTTCTTTCCGTAAAACGTCATAATTTTCGAAAATTCAAAACCACATGGTACTGTCGCGATTTGAACCTCACCCTTCCTGGTAGAAGGCACAGTCCACACCATTTGAGCCACCGACCCTTTAATAATGTATACTGTTTAATAATGTCAATGACAAAATGAACAGCCGTAAACTAACACTTATTTTATGTATGTGTGGAGGGATGTGTCACTCACTACAATGATGTATATGATTAAAATGGCTGTTGCATTAAGCCGTCATATTGTCACTAACGAACCGGCGGTAAAACGTGCCCGGGATCAATTTAGCGATATCGAATAGTGCCGGATATTTGAAATCCTGGCTTAATGTAATGCTTGTCAAAGCTTCACCCTAATCTCTCGTCGTAGTAGGCTGCCTGACTTGTTTATTAGTTTCAAGAATAAAGTGGAATATCCCACTGACATCACATAGGCCTTTTTTAGCACCAAACTAAGCATAAGCCTGTAATATATGGGTATATTTTGTACTATCCGGGGATGGAACCCAGGACCTTGGTGAAATATGTGCTTAATTGTTGAAGGATTCCCGGATGAACCAGCTAATTTTAATTCTTATCTGCAAAGTGACTATAGGACCGTCAGACGTGAGGAATTATTATTTGAGTTTCTGGGGCTATGCAAGCTTATCCAGATCAGAACTCACCTCGACCTATAAGATCTTTTGTGACTCGCTCCTCTTTTAGAGTTCATTTAAAAGTTGTGCACTTTTCAGGTAACTTAAAATCTTGCCCAACTTTATAGATTTAATGTCACTTGGCCAAAAAACGCTATCGTAAAGTAACTATATGTTATTAGTACATTACGATAAGTATTATTTTCTGATAGATACGATATGTATGATAGTACTTGAAAAAACATATTTTTTACGGTGTAACCGATTGTAAATACAAACCCTCAGTTAAACAAAATCACAGTTTCAATTTCAAAATCTGACCGTGGGTAAAAAATGTACAAGAACGATTGCAGTTGAATTGGTTTGGGCCACCTCGTTATAAGTTGCAGTATAACTCGCGCTGCGCTCTGCTGTTTTAATAATGGCACTCCTTGCAACCGGTATTGCAGTGAATCTAATGCCAATGCTCAGTCCTAAATGATTTAGTACAAGTTATGAAAAGGTAACTAAACACATATCATATATTAGAGCGTCGTGGCTCAATGGTGACGTCGCCTTCCCTACCGGAGGGCTGATGTTCAAATCCCGACACACAATGTAGTTTCGAATTGTCGACAATATATGTACGTTATTCCGATGCTCTTACGGTGAAGAGAAAACATCGGAGGAAACCTCATGCACGCCTGACGAGAGAAATTCAAAGTGTGTGTAAGTCGTCCAACCCCACTCGGCCCACGTGACGACTATGCCTAACCCCCAATACGGTTAGGCTCGTGCCCCTCGGTGGCGTACATTTAATGAGCATGCATGATGATCCAACTATAACACATCATTATCTTGATGATATTAATGTTGGTATTTCTTAATTCATAGGTAGGCAAACGAACAGACTGTGGCTTTAGCGCCACTCAAGGACACTCGCAGCTCTAATGGAGCAAAGATCCAAAGACAGGGTGAAGTAAGAAGGGAGGTTAGGAAGGGTCTCTGGTAAGCTTACTCATTCGGCGAAAGATAAAAGCGAAGCGTTATGTCACGCCGGTTGTCTGTATCACTTGCTTGATTTTTTAATATATATTACAATCCTTATATGTAGGTAGATTATAATTAATATACTATGTTTATTGAAATTTGAGGAATTTTATGGAATCAAGACATTTTGAATTTGTTTTATCTAGAAGATTTAATTACACCCGTTAATTGAACTAGCTACAGTGCTTAATCCCAATAGGCAAAAGTGCATAGCTCTTGACCACAATACGATATTTGGCACTGCGGTGGCACCTATCTAGACGACTCAATACTCTACCACCTAGTAGATTGAATTTCTGTGCCTTTACTCGCGTTAAAAATAACTGAAACTAAGCGGCGCTCTAAAATACCAGTTCATCTCGTAATTGAACCCAGACCCGAAGGCAAATGCATGTCGGCGCTAATTGAGAGTATTCTCGTCGCAGCGAACTCGGGCGTGCAGTTCGAAACACTCGGTTAGTTACGAGCAACGGCACTACCTTTTTAGGCGTCGAAATTTCTACTTATTTTCTGGACAGCAATGGAGCGAGCTGTACTTATCTGGCGTCACCACTTGTCTCATAGTAGTACTCACTCGTAGTTTGTAAAAAAATCGTACAGTTATCCCGGCGCTCCACTTCCCTCATCCAGCCTCCACCAGCGACCTTTCGCAAGTCGTCGGTCCATCCAGCTGGAGGGCGTTCTACGCTACGCTTGCAAAGACGCGTTCTCCACTCCAGAACTCGTCGGCTCCAACGGACATTGGTTCTGCGATGTACGTGACCAGCTCACTGCTATTCTACAGTTATCAACTCAACTCCCAGACATGTGAGCCTAGAGTGTAACTTTTAGAAATTTAAAAAACTTGTAAAATTTTGAATATATTTTGAGCCCACTTTTTACATGATCAGTTGCGATGCTTTCGTTTTATGTGTTTTTTCTAATATTTTCCAACAACACGATCCAATCTTATCCAGCCATTTAACATAACAATTCTGTAAGCAGCGGCCACACGGTCTGTTAGTGAATTTGAAACAAAGCATCCAACTTTAGTAGCCCAGACGTCCCGGTGCTGCTTCCCGTCGCCCGTTTAACCTATTTCAACTTTAACCAGTTAACTTCTGACATTATCAGATGTCCGATGAGTTCAACAAAAATGGCCGGACTCGGAATAAAAGGATTCTTTTATAAATCCCTCGGCTTGGTGCTAGTAATTACATTAGAAGTCACTTTGATAGTTTTTATTTGGAACATTTAAATTGTTTTAGTATAATAGGAATCGATATATTTACTGTATTTATATTCCTTTTTCTGATTTACTATATTTTGTCTTTGTATATGTTTTCACTGAATAAATATTTACTTACTATATAGAGCGAGTTATGCTTGGGGTCTCTCATAGGGATAAGATCAGGAAAGACTTAATCTGTAAGAGAACTAAAATTGCTGACATAGCCCACCGAATCGTCTAGTTGAAGTGGAGTGGAGTGGGGCTGTCGCGAAATGTCGCAGAACCTCGGCGTGCGAGCAAAGAGTCTGGTATGGAGAACCACAGTCTCCAAGCCGTAGCGTAGGGACGCCCCCCTATAAGTTGTGTCCTCACCTTCATGTAACTCTTTACATCATTGAAAACATTAAGGAAGTGAGTGACGAGTCATGCGTGAGACGCGTGACTAGATTGCTCAAACAAAATTGAAGCAGTAACAGAATACCTTTTTGAGAAACAATTATAAAGTGTTTTAATTTTACAACACTAATCAGATATACTCGATAATGTAGCGATCATGATTAGCGCGTACCAAGAGAACGAGCTGAGAGCGGCGCGGGGGAGCGTACTTCCTACATTTGTTCCAATTCTAAATCAATTACTGGTTCCTTAAAACATTTTAAGATGCTTCGTTGTGGACAACTAATCAAGTTTGTTGTGCGTGCGTGGACGTGTCTAGTTTAAGATTTGTCGATACGTGTTACTTAAATCAAACATTATTTGACACATGCATAAGTGTTATCTATGGACCTAAATTGAATATATAGATAAAGCATTTGCGTGTACACAGAAACACACACAAATTCATAACAATACCAAAAATACGCAATTCTTTACAAATACATACAAAACACAACACGGAAAAAGAAAACATAGGAAGCATGCAATGCAATCAAATTAAATAACACCAATGAGAAATGAAATTTAAATATATATCCCAGAAGCTGTGTTGCTGTGTGTCGCATCGATTACAACAGCAGGGTAGTGGCTCAGCAAAATCGTTCACCTGAAACAAACCTGAATTTACTAGTTACAGCCTCAGTAGTTGAATACATTGAATAAATATGTTTTGATTTAGACTTATAAAAAAGAAACATACAAAACACAACCTTGCTATTTCACCGACCCTATGATATCATCAAACCGAATTAAATCGAAAATCACACTTTATAATGCAAAATAAAATTTAATCAAAAAGCAAAGCCCCTAGAATTGCCAGTTTCTTCAAGCTAGCCGTCTTAAATCGCCCGATACTCGTTAAGCTGAGGGAGGAAATAAACTAAGTTTCAATGGAAGCACTAAATTTCTGAAGTACTAGATAAGAGGAAGCTAGACTTATCCCGCGCCGGGTTGGATCTAGCGCTTGCACTGCACAAAACCTAAAAAGAAAATAACCTTTAATGACATCACAGGTGAGAAAATCCTTATTACGATAAAATACTAAGATGCTTCCGTTGTCTAGTAGGTACAGTATTCGGTTTAGATCGATGCATGAGCTGAGGTCGTGGGTACGAATCCCGCGGGGAAACGACACTGTGCGTTTTTTCCGGTTTGATTCGGTTATTGCAGGTTCAATCACGTAATGTCCTAAAAAAGACGATTCCGTGCTTCGGAGGGCACGTTAAGGCTTCGGTCTTGGCTACCCCAAAAAATCGGAGAAGTAGTCGTAAAACAGCCACCCAATCCGTCATTGAGCCCGCGGCTGGTTACGGTCCATATCTTGCCCTTAGCTATGCTGCTGGAGGCCTGTGCCCTGAGATATATATATTATTATTTGTATACACAAACACATGAACAAAAACAAGTACAAATGAGAAAAAATAGTACAAAGGCACAGCTTAATTCATCATGAAATTTCTTCCAGCAGGCCGAAACAAAAGGAAAGAAAGTAAGATAAGTAGGCAATTTATATTTATTAATAGTAAAATTTCTGATTTCCGTAAAAATATGAAAAAGAATTTTCAAAACGTATAAACTCGTACTGAGTCCGATCTAGGAAGACCACTGCGATGCCAATATCGTCCCGTGCAAAAAACAAGTGTCTTTTGCACTTTTTTTTCAGATAGGCACTAGCTAGAAAATTACCGAGTAGGAGACCTAACATCTGGCGTTGGAGACGGGCTTTCACGGGAAATAATACACTAACCTACATGTATTATTTCCTTGAACCTGCAGGTAGCGTATCACTTAAACACCAGCCGAGCGAAGACTGACCGTCATCTTTCCAGCATAAAAGGAGAATTACTCTCCAACAATGCGTGAATATCCTCAAACCAGTAGTGAAACACCCCTACGAACAAAACACTGAGCCGCCTATCAGTAAAAATCAAACAGATTTCCCCGAATGAAATGGAATAGCGTTCAATAATCATCAACGATGGTACGACGCGAGTCTCGGCGAAGCAGATTCTTAACATAGTTCCTAACATATCACGGTATAGCCTTTTTTTGAAACTCTTGTGATGTTTGATCACTGAGACTTTTACAATCTGGACCCCTGAGAGAAAATGAGACGCTGATAATATATCTACGGGAACATACTATTTTACTGGGTGTTAGACTCATATGTGTCGTCTAAGTAGGTACCATCCGCAGTCCAATAGTTCATCCGCTGAAACACGAGTGCTATCACTCTTGGGTTTCGGAGATGAGGCGACTGTTGAAAATTACCGCGGTATAAAACCTATACATCTTTTCCGAGTACGGCGCAGTGCCATTTGATGGATAATAAGCTTCTATCAGTTTTGTCTCCTCTAAGCCTCTCTGTCATGGTCAGCCAGTAATTCACTTAACCCACCAGTGTGAGCGTCCAGACCGTCCTTTACACTATAAACATTATACATATATATACAGCCCACTAGCCCCAATAAGCTGAAGACTTTATTATAAGTACTTAAACAACGGTTAAACATACTTACATATTTTTTTTTGTAAATAGATAAATATTATACATAGAAAACACTCGACCATTACAAATAGAAATGTTCATGCAAACAACAGTTTTGACTGCCACGCATCGAATCTGGAAACCTGTTGCAACCAACGTATTCTTTGCCCTCTGTATCCAAAATGCACATTGGCATGGCATTATTTACCATTAGATGAGCCGTCTGCTTCGTTTGACCTGCTATCACATAAAAAATAACACTGAATGCACTAGAAGAAGCAGGTTAAAAGTAAAATAGTATCGTACCTTTCAAAAGGCTGAGCCAATAAATGAAATCAGTGATATCGCGCTTCACGGACGCATCGGTGCATAATTACTGACGCGATGGCTGTGTGCCGCCGGAACTTTTAATTATCTGCAGACGAGTGCTGGCTACCGGCGACTTTGAGATCTCGACCAAATATGCCGATTTTTTTTTCCGTTGAAATATATATTTATATTTTTTGATCTTGACTGATTAAATGTTGAACGATATTGAATTCTTAAAATAATAGAAAAATTACTATAAAGTAAGTGTGAGTATATTAAGTAAAGAACGTAATCGTCGTGGACTCATTGGTGTGGACTATTGCCTTCGACCTGGAAGTGCAGCAATAACTTAATTTTCGAAAATAACGTACGTATCCGACGGTGGGAGGAGAAAACATCGGGACGAGTAGAGTGCTGCGCGACGCTGCGAAAAGATTCAAATTCGGTGGGAAGCGGTCAATCCGCACTGGGTCCGCGTGGATGACTCAGGCCCATACACCCGCGTACGGGTAGTACCGTGCCCCTAGGTGAAGACGTAGTGTAATGAGCTGTTTATTATGAAAAAAATAAAAATTTGCACCGGCTTCCTCATTTATACTTGTATCAACTGCAATCATGACAGTCATCACTTATTAACGACGACCCATTTGATGTAATGGTTGAGCTGTCGGTTCTTACACCAAGGGTTTCGAGTTCGATCCATGGAGCGTAGTTGGCAATTGGCGCATCCTTTCCATTAAACATATCTTTGATTGTCTGATGTTTCTAGTAAATGTATTTATGTAAAAAAACAGTTTATAAGTACTGTATATCATTGTTTCATACCCATTATTGTGCTAAATTTTAGTATGGACAAGATGGCGCTGTGAAGATATTTATTATTATTTATTAATTAAAGTTCTACGAACATGACTCTTGTGTAATTTCACGAGTGTCCCAGTGAAAGAAACCCTTCCTTCCCTTCTGCATTCATTCGCTAGGAAATAGTTTGTGAGTGCCCATGAACACCTCGTTAAACGACGCCCGGCTCCAGAATGGCTGAATTGGATAATATTTCCATGAGAAATTCTTACAGAGTACCGACAATATCTACGATAGTATTGTTTTCGAAAATTCGAAAACTATAAGTTACGTGTACCCGACGCTCTTACGGTGAAAGGAAAAAACATCGCGATGAAACCTTAGCGCACTCACTGCGAAAGAATTTAAAGGTGCATCAAGACTCTAACCATCACTAGGCCGCGATGGAACGAAGAAGGCCTACACACCCTATAGGGAGACTCGTACCCCTCGGTGGGCGAAACTGTTTAATGAGCTATGATGATTGCTGAGAGTAAGTATGCATTTGATTTGACACACATATTATTGGGCACTTGGAGCGAATACAAAAATGAGATTGTATGTGAGAGTATTGTTAAAAATAACCTAGTGTGTGATAAAGCGGTTTATGTGTTTGTTAACACAAACTCGTGAAGAATACATGTGACAAGAAATGGACTGACAGCAGTAGATGGGAATAATTCCTAAAGTAGACCTTGCTAGATTGAATGATGCTGAGGCAAAAACTGTGTTTACTTCCCTTGAATCGAAAATTTAACTCCGCATACAATGATCGCAATCAGATTAAACCTTTTAACGTTTTCAAGAACAAATAAAACTTCAATTTCCAATACCAATCGTTAGGCTACATATAGCAAATACGTCGGCCATCTTGACCATATTCGTGATTGCAATGCGGGAACCAATCGCGCGCCCACCGAACGCCTGGCACTGACAGCGCGCCACCGACTAACGGAATCGCTACCGGACATGTCATTACAATACAGACGACCCATATGGTTTAATGATTGAGAAGTCCACTATTGTTGCATTGTTGCATTACAAACATTTGTGTGCATGAATAAGTCTATTTGTTGGTATTTATATGTATAATATGAATTTATTTTGTAAAAACATTAGTATGTTTATTTGCTTATAAGTACCCGAAATTCAGGCTAGATACTTAGTTTGACGGCGGTCGCTGATGAGCTGGATGAGAAAAGCGCAGACCGGTATATCTGCGCAAAATCAGGGTCCTATGCCAACAGTGACTACGATAGCATTGAATAGAATTAGGATAACTTAGTATGAGCTTGGCTAAAATTAAATGTTATTTATTTATGTACAACCATAGGTATAAAGGTAAGGTTGAGTGGGCCGGAAGAGAAGCCATACAAATGTCGAGAAAATATATAAAAATTACAAAAATAAGTATCAAACAATTAATTCTACATATTAACAAAACGATTCAAAGTTAAAAGGAATTAAATAATGTCTCAAATTAATTACAATCAAATGAATAATGTGAAATTGGGGATTTATTTTTTATATTTTTATTTAAATCCCAAGCTTCTGAACTATAGTTAGGCACTACATATAATTATAGGTTAAAGAGTGGGAGAGCCACTATTCGAAACAAATCACAACCTCACAGACACCGGACGGATTTAGTCTTAAACTTTAGCAACTCGCATTCATTAAATAAAAAACAACTTTCGCATTAAAGTACGAATAAAAAGCTTTCGGTTTATCGCGCTTTAACCCGGCGTCATTGAGGTTGGGTCAAAAAAACCCGGCCTGTTTAAAATTTCTTATATTTTAAAAACCGCGTGCGCGACGTTGCCGTTCTTGGCAGTAGCTGGAGCCAATCGTGTACTCTAAACGTTTTCGGTGACAAATCAGTGCGACGGCGACTGCGCTTGGAGATACACGCGTGTCAATGTCTAAAAGGTAATTTTGACCCATCCTCACATTCGACGTAACATATTTGCGCAATTTTTTACTAACCGATTATTTTGTTGTTTATTGATTTGTTGAAGTGGTTTATACATTTTTTGTTGCTTTTTGCTGAATTTGCATATTGTTTTATTTTGTCAAAAGGTATACGTCTTGCTGACTACCATGAACCAAGAGCAGAGGCAAATTGAACGTATTCTGGCATTTAGAGGTGGTCGTTCGAGAGATGTCCCGATAACGATGATGAAGTCGAAGAAGAGGATCACGTTAGTGTACGCAATGAACCAAGTGATACGGAGCAAGAATGTTCGGATAGTGATGATAATATCCCGCTCTCTGAAATAAGAAGAGAAATGCAGTCCAGAACACATCGTGTGCCTACGGCACAACAAGATATTCCTGAGTCGCAGTCACGTTACCTAGGTAAAGATGGCACGGTATGGCTAAAGACACCTTTTCGACAAAACGTAAGAACCAGGGCAGAAAACATAATCACTCAATTGCCAGGTGTAGCACAAGAAGCAAAATCGGCTACCTCCAGGTTAGGAATGCTGGGTTTGGCTTTTCTTCAATGGCATACAAGTATGTTGCAGACCATTTTGACACAATAACAATTGACTCTGAGACGTACGTATTCAACGAAGAATTGCATCCTGTGAAGACTTGTCGAAACACATCTATATAAAAGAATGCAGCAAGTGAAGCGAAATTAAAGGCATTCAGTGTGTCTCGTTGTATATATTGTGCTGACGCAAAATCGTTAGCGGAAGCAGAAATCTGAGACTGACTTGTGGGCTTCCGATGGGACAGGTGTAGAAATATTCCCAGGTTAGTCCATCGTCCTCGATACAGCGTTTCTGCAACTTTATACACGAGCTGTCTTGCTCTAGATGATGATAACAACTCCAAGCAAAAGAAGCAAGTTAATAACTTAGCGGCCACGTCAGAGGCTCTACTTTGAGGCCCTCGTCTTAAAAATTGTAAGACAATTGACTGTCCCAGGTTGACCTGGGTCTATTATCAGGACTGTAATAAATGCTGTTTTATTGAGGCCTAATTCGAGAATTCGATAATAGTGACATAATACATTCACGAAGAACCGGGTATATAACGAATACGGATACACATCATAAGGCATATAGTAGATGCTAACAAACTACTACAACTTGAATCTTCGAAAATCTGATCCTGGAAAACCCAACCTTGCTATCGGCCTTTTGCCTGCCATAGTAAAAAACCATGGATATGATGGTTGCTGAATCTATATGTGGAACCATTTTCAAAACAAAAACGTAATCTGACTATTTGATAATTCTGTCACATAGCTATGAGCTTGCGATTGAAGAATTCGTTGTCTAAATAAACACGAAGTTGATTCGTGCGGTTGGTACTGTTCCGAGACAAACAGATAAGAGAAAGCCTCCTGCTCTAGCTTAAGAAGTTAACTATTCTATGATAGCACATCCGTAGTAATTACCGGGTATTCATTAGGTCATTCAAGATATAATTTATCTACAAAAAATGGTTCTTACATCTCCATTGCATACAAACAAAAAATAACACACTATTCCGTTAGATAAATTGAACACGGAAAGAAAACTGCAAAAAACCCGATAATTAACACATAATTACAATTGACAAAATCGGCGCCGGTTGTTCAGAATTTAGCTGATAACTTCCAGCACATATGAGTATGTTGATCAAAGAATCACATCAAAAGTATGTGAGTCCGTGACATATTTTTTATTTGCCATGTTAAGACATCTTTGTACAGGCAAATTAATAGCTATTATACATCGATAATAACAGCAAAACCAAAAGAAAAGCGTCGCCTATTTTTTTGATAAACTGTGTTCTTGTCGCTCTGATGTCACTTAGTGGAACACTTGAAAGTTCTGCCAGAATTTGTTGAATCGCTTGCCAAGAAAATGCGCAAAAGAATCAAGAAATTGTTGAGAATCATCAGCAGAGGCACTGCGGGATAACCCATGCCTCCGTAAAAAGACTAGCCAATATGTCCTGCTAAGAAGAGACCGCAAAGACAAAACATACGTAGTCTAAGCTTTGCTAAATAAATATATTATGTCCTAGAACATATAAGTATCTCTTTCTGCGAGTGATTGGACAAATGATACACGACAGACTCCTGTATTTTTTTACTTAATTTTATTATTTTTATTGTAAGTAATGTATGCTATAGTAGAGCTTGAAGTTAAAAAAGTCGCCTTATGGATTTAAAATACTTTAATTAATAAATCGTAGAAAATGACTTTAATATACCTAATGATCTCTTTTTGTGTCTCACATTTTTTAGTGAATCTCGATTGCTAATAAGATATGATTTGAATATGTAATAATCACGACTTACTTAATTCCTATTTTCTCCTCTTTTATTATCATAAAATATAAACTAGCATTTACGTAAACATTATAACAAGTATTACAATTAACAAAACATAGAATATCATGAATTGAAATATACGGTCATATTAGACCCAACCAACGTCGTGTAAACAGCTATTCGTACCACAATACGCCGGGTTAATATAAAAAGTGGTCATTCCAATTGGCGATGAAAAGATTTAAATTTGACCAATACTGGGAAAGTTAGAAAGTTTTATATTATTTTACAAGTGAAACTGTTTTACTATCATTATCGTTACAAGATTTTATGATTGGTATAACAGATACAGACAAGTAATTCAATGACCAAATGTCATAATAATCCAATATATGTTGATGGATTCGTTGAAGTCGTCACTATATATACAGATCGATAAAAGTGTTTCCGAATTGCAGTGTACAGCACATTATACACAATATTACGAACGCTTACCTAAAAACAAAGAGTACTAAAACTGTACTCTCGTCGGCGGTTCGTTTTTGAAGGCACGGATGGCGTATTACCTCTATATATAAGAATATCGTTGAACTTTCCATACTACTAATGCCAATAAAATGCAATGGGTAACTAAATAGACACGTATTGAGTGCGCACTCATGTAATGTTAACTTTAACTAATTACTTACAAAGCTATTTAAAAACTAACTTAATACATATGTGTGCGGAGGCGTCTATACAACAATTCAATAAAAAACATCAAATAAAGACCAGTTCAATAAAACATTTTTATGAAGACTTACTAAATAGTGACTGTTTTAAAAGCAGAATGCAAGGCAGACATCCCTAAATAGAAGCAAAATAATCATCCAAATTGAGAACAGATATAGCATTTCCACACAATAGATATTGTGCCTGCACGCCCCGGAGCCTGAACCGGAATAGAGTTCAGTGTCCACCTTAGTCCTTTTGTAGTTAGATCTAGCACTTTTTAGTATAGGTGAACTCCTTTTTTAACGATTTAGCCTTATAAAAGGGCAATCTTACTATTTTTCACTGTCTTGAAAATATTGCCAAATTATGAAGTTTTCATGACATGACATGACAAATGACATGACATTAAAATCACCATCGTACGTCACTACAACACACACATTCCATTCAAACTGCATATTCCCCGTCTAATATGTCACACAGAACGCGGTGCCTATGACGCACACACTTATCCCGCACCGTCAGCAGTTGTAAATCACACCTGCTAAGCCTGCCAGTTATCCCTAAGTCCATTATCCCACTTTTTTGCTATTTTACATCGTCATAAAGACGTTTTTTAGACGCTCTAAAAAAACAGCTTCATGACATGATTATTTCAGCATTTTGAACAGAATATCTTTTGATGTTAAATATAGCCCTATCTAGCCCTTTTTAACTTCTCAAAAAAACCCTTTTTCTAAAACCAAGGTGGAAACACTGAATAGAATTTAATTCAAAAGCTTCAGA